>VZTE01004781.1:1235987-1293606 GCA_013397775.1 Eulacestoma nigropectus
CTTTCCTTTCCTTTCCTTTCCTTTCCTTTCCTTTCCTTTCCTTTTCTTTCCTTTCTTTTTCTTTCCTTTCCTTTCCTTTCCTTTCCTTTCCTTTCCTTTCCTTTCCTTTCCTTTCCTTTCCTTTCCTTTCTTTTCTTTTTTCTTTTCTTTCAATTTCTAAGGAATGTCTTTCCAATAATAGTATTCCCAGCTTTTTGTCCACAGTAGGATCATTTTGAGAATCTAAATGGATGCATCTCCAGGGTAATAACACTGTCTCAGAACAGGCCCAGAGGTAATTGCCTGCCAGAGTCACGACCGTGAGTAACAAATGGCAGCTCTACCGCCTTCCCCCTCTGATATCTTTGGGTGCAAGGATTTCCAGCAGGTGAGTGATGTGGATATTTGGGACATTGGCTGTCTCTCTGGTGTAGCTACATGCACCAGATCTCCCTCTCCATCAAAGCACATAGTAAATGGCTGTGGCAAGATTTTTCACCTCATGAATTTCCAGCATTCTCTCTCTTCTAGACAAAGTCTGTGTTTTGTACACCTTATCTGTGGCCTGCTTTTTTATCAGCTGCAAGGCCTCACGTTGAAACAGACACTCCTAGAAAAACCAATCAAATTAACTGAAGATACAATATCAGTTCAAAACCTCATGTGCGGATAATCTCTGGAAGAAGGAGAGTAGCCTTCAAATAAAATTCAACAATCAAATGGAATCAATCTAGCAGCTCACTGCTGCTACCCTGCTGCTGTTAAAACACACTCACCACCCCCTTGTGAGAGTCCTGGCACTCGGAAGACACTTACTGAACTAATTCCACTCAGTAACCCAGAAAAAAACTCCAGAGAAGCAAATGATTTTTTCCTAGGATCGGTGAGCTGATCCCGCAGCACACGGGAGGGAACATGACAGGATGGCAGGAGCACGGGTGTGGGAGGGCAGGGGCGAGGAAGGAGTAGCACTCCCCCTTTCCTTATCAGTGAATCATGAGATTTGCCCAGAAGTATTATTGGACTATTTGATTTGAAAGGGAGACAAAGGCTGATCAATCAACAGGTAGCTCTGTGAACAGCAGATACAAATGACATTTACTTTGCATTTGAATCTCAAGATTGATCTTGCATGTGAATCCTGTCTAGTCTGCCAAGGTTTGAGCTCACATTGCACCTTTCCTGCTATGGAGGGATTTATAAGTTCTCTGTTACAACGATCTGTCAATCTTTGGTCAAATTGGTCAAATCATTTTATAAACTTTGTAGCAACTTAAGATCTGTGAAATGCCCACCCCTTGCAAAAAAAGCTCAAACGAAATGTCAAAGGAGTCTAAATTATTCTAGAACAAGAAGCACTTGTACAGACTGAGACAGAAAGTGCCATAGCATAGACTCTATATTCTTACAAAAAGAAGGAGAAAAAAGCATAATGACATTATTTTCTCTCTTTTTTTTAATTTGGAATTTTAAAAAAAGAATAAAATGTCAACATTGAAAAGAAAAAATATTACCATTTTATAAATTGTTATTCAACATGTGTTGGGCAGTCTAATAAAACTACAATCCAACATATATTTTACATCTTTATGGTTTCTAGAGCCTCCCAGAGAGCACTAGCACGTACTTTACTTATACAATAAGTGCAATGAACAGAAATATTTCATAATATGCACACCTTTCCTGGAAGGCAGTTTAGTAAAGACAATGTGAGATTAGAGAGACAATTCCACCATGGACCTGTCACCATATGGATTGTAATTCTAATTTACAGCAGCAATAGCACACCCTGCATGGGCCTCACTTGATTCAATAACATTCTATTATTTCTAAAAGCAGCAGAGTGAACTTTTATCAATCTCCCGTACTAAATATATCAAGATGTGTCAATCACTCCTTTCTGTATGGATTAAATAACAATTTGAAATGTCATATTTGGATCTACTGAGCAATATGCCTACTGCCAGTCGTTGACAGCAAACCACAGTAGTTAATTTGACCCTACGGAATATTTGAAAGCAGGCAAGCTTGAAGCATGAGCACTAAGCATGTTTCAGGTTTCACTTACATATTTCAGTGAATTGATCATATATTCCTATTAATTTTTCTGGCATTTTTTTCAAAACTACCTTCACACATGGTAAACCACTACAGAAAGGGATGCTTAGAGAACTTCTTGTTAATGTATTGCTCTCAATTGAAATTCCTCTCACAAATATCCTTTCACAGAGGAAATATTTTTCCCCTCATAAACTTCACTCCCATTAGAAAACATTTTATATCTTGACTACAAAATAGGACATTCTCAAAGCCTCACAAGGTTTTTCCTGATTAAGGTAAACAATTTAATTATCTATCTAAACTGTTTGTGTGCTTCAATAGTCTAAGTGACAGCTCTCACTCCTAACAGACTATTTTACCTATCCAACTTGCCTAAATCTTGTGCTATGCTTAAAATTTGTTATGAACACAAGCCTAGTCATTTATTTGCAAATTATCTCTGTCCATAAATTAGGATCCTTCTTGCTGGGATGTTTTCATGAGGACCTTGAAGCACAGTCATAAAAGTAGCACCAACTCTGGCCATTTGGTTTAGTCAAAGTAGGATACTGCCAGAGATTAATTGCATTTACCAATCAGAGTTAGAAAGAATGTGGGTGAGAGGAACAGGGACCTCCTCCACTTGGTGGAAAAAGCCAAAGGATGGGAAATACAGGCTATTTTATACCAAACAATTGTGAAGAAAAAAAAAAATTAAATACAGGCTATAGGCATAGCTCTTTATGGCAAAAAGGATGCTCATACAGAAGCCAATAGAGACATGACCTCTGCTCATGCTGGCAAGAGTCTCCCTGGCTTTTGCTGTGTCATAATTGATTTGGCCTTCTCCAGATCCTCCCCTGTACACCGTGGCCAAGCTGAGGTACATAAGCCTCACATTTCTCTCTTTCCACAATGGCAGATTTGGCTGAAGCTGCACCAGGTCTCTCCTGGAGGTTATTAGGCACATTACTAAGTCAGCAAAAGGTAACAGATTTTTATGTCTCAGGCAAAACCTATTGTAGGGATGACAGATATGAGGAGAGAGCCTGAACAGAGAGCTGGGGGCAGTAATTTCTCGAACTGCAAAAGCAAAAGTAAGATTTGCCAGAGCTTGTCTGACCATGCCCTAATTCCCCCTTTTTGAAGTGCAAAACTAACCTAAGAAGAAGTGCTGGCTATTAAAAAGTCTTTGAAGCGACCTTTAAAAACTAAGCCAGGTTGATTATATGATTACACCTATGTGTGAGATTATGTCTGATCTCATCCCTAAAATTACAGAGATATCCCAAATGTGGATAGTTTTCTGTATCAGAATCAAATGCTAATTTGGCAAAACAATAGTTTGCAAACTGCTGAGGGAGTCAGTAATGGGAGCTAGGTCCTTTGCTCTCTAGGTCACCAGCTGAAACCCACTATAACTCAGTAACAGGAGCCCTTAGGAACTTCAGCTGAACCAAGAATGTTCTAGAACCAAATAAGAAATAAGCTAGTCATTTCAGTTCAGATCCTAGTGAGCAACTATTACCACCCCCAAATAAAAAGTGCCAGCTGCTGTTATATCAGAGAAGTAAAAAACTCTATTTCTCATCTAAACATTTTCTGCTGTTCCTTGTGGAGGCCTGTTCATAGGATTAGATGAAAAGCTGTCATCAGTACTGCACAGAAAGTTCTTGTTCTGTGGATGAATAATTCAATTTCTGATGTTGCTAATCCAGTGCCTTTCAGAAGCATTAAATTAAGTTTCAATTAAGTATGTCTGAAGTAATTTGACTGTTTATCTTTTTGTTTTCTATTCTATTAAAACATTCAATCTATAAGAAATACCCAGAAAGAAAAATTCAGTATGTGAAGGCAAAGAGGGAGGTCTATTTTGCATTACTGTAGAACTCTTCTGCAACAGTGTAAACATGATTTTTCCTTTTGTTGTCTGGTTTGGGTTTGGTTTGTTGGGGTTTTTTTTAATAGAAGTGCTTTTTTTCAGTTTCCTCACACTATAAATAGGCACCCTTCTTCAAAATCTCATACAAGTAGTAGTGTTCTCTGCGTAAATGTTAAGCAGCTTACACAGTGTATCATCCTCATGTCCCTTTAATGAGATTAAGCTCCTCTTGCTGAGCGCAAGATTTCCTGAAGTGCTCTATTCTTCTTGCCATTTCTATCAGAGGAAGACCCCACCCTTCCTGTGTCAGGTATTTCACAAACACATTAAAAAGATGATCCCTGTCCTGGCAGAAAAATCGCTTTTAGCGACTCTTTAACACTGCCTAGTGAGTTTCACAGTACATCTTGAACTAATACAGTGACTACCACTGCTAAAACGGGAATTCCTCCTTCCTGGCTATTTATTCATCTTCTTTTGGGCTCATCATTGACATATAAATGCTTGTAAACTAAGATGCCAAAGTCAAACAATTTGAGTGTACTTATCTACTTCAGGACACCAATGTGTTTCTTTGGGCCATTGGAGCCCTCCTGAGCAGTCCTTGTTGGCTTCTCAGCTGTGCCACTATAACTGTTACTGCAGCTACAAGGTGATTTGCAAGGTAGACTTGAAGTTTATTCCAATTTAAAACAGCATTCTTACTTCTCCAATGCTTTTGTTTGTTTGCTTTTGCCGAGTGGCATCACGTTACTCCATCAAAAGCGGTATTAACACAAGTGAGTGTGCAGTGCAAGGCAGCAGGCAGAAGTGTGCTGTGGCTGAAGAAAAGTCAAGTCTCCTGATATTATCCCCCAAAACTATTTATCTGATAATTAAAGCAGAATATCTAGTCCCCAGACCTCAACCACCATGTCTTCATTTAAAGCCATTAAATTATCATTAAAGGTGATAATTTTTTACAAGTATAAGAAAAATAAAGAATAAGGCTGTGATGAAGCAATCCAGAAGTAGCACCACAGTGTGTGCATGTGTGTAGGCCTACTCACAAACATACACACACATGAAGAAATACTTCTCTCCTTAGAACAGGCAGTAGTTTGATTCTTAGCTGTGAGCTGTTCTCTACTGATTACTTTGAAGGTCTTCAAATACCAGGAAGCTTCACAGCCAGTTCTACAGTTTCCAGTGACCTTGGATATCTTATACTAGGAACGAGAAAAAAGAACATGCTGCTCCCACTGGCACCTCTCAGTAGGATTTCTTCCTCATACCCTAGCCTGCCTCCCCTCATCCCCTCCTCAACTGGCTGTAGCAGAGCTGAATGTTCTTCACCTCTGAAGCCCTCCTTTCTAAGCTAATTCCCTTCTTCTTTAGTCCAGGAAAGAAAGTGATGATAGATCCTTAAACCATTAATCTAAATAACAGCATTTTGGGACCAAGCCTTGAAGGCTGATGACATCCAAACACGTCTCTGCATATGGAAAAACCCCAACATTTATAGGAAATCTTACCCTCATATCTGCTTTAATACACAGTTTGACACACTATGCACTTTCCTCCTTTTCCTCAGATGTTGAGGAATCTTGCACCAGAATGGGGACAACATCAAAGCCTGAATGAAAGCTATAAAGCTCTTTGCCATGTCATTCATCTTCATTGTCCCTTCTGGGAGCCAGAGAAACAAGGAAGATACCCAGTTTGGGAGCCAAAGCCACCTAGCAACGGTAGCCTGAACGAGGGCTTGGAATGCTCTTCTGTTTCATTTATCTTCTCTGACCCTCCTGGCAACAAGAGAAACAGCAGCTGGAGACACACCCCATTCGGAAACCAGAGACTCTCAGCACTAGACCCTGGGTAAAAGTTTGAAAGAGGTTCTTTCCATTGGTGTCCTGGTTCTCACCTGCCACACTCTATCTGACATAGGAAACAATGAGGTAAACAATTGCCATCACATCCTCTGTAGCTCTGAAAAATGGCATAAACTCTCCCTGCTGACGACAAACACAGTCTGTCTCCATGTACTCCCCGTACAGCACCGGCCAAGCCTGGTAGCTACAACTTTGGCTCACTACAAGCACGAGTCTGTACAAATGCACACCGTTTGTGGTGGGTCAAACACCGAGGTTGTATGAAACTCTGACACAAGTAACTGAACATGACGCAAGAGGCATTCCATTAAGCAGTTTTGATGGAAGAGAAGAAATTCGTTGCCTCCCAACTCCCTATTAAAAATACCTGAGTTTACTCAAGTGTATTGTCAAGTACGAGGTCTGATCATCCAGCACTTTATTTATTCTCAAAATGTGCAAACTGTGAGAATGGATCTTCTAGAAATTCTCACAGAGGAAACATAAGGCAAAGACCTTGTTTTTTTTTTCAGGTAGTAAAAGCAAAGTCTTGGGCTCATCTAGAGACTATACTAAAGTACAGATTAAAGATGCAACTGTACTTTTCCAGACAATGAATATAAGTCAGTGGGTTTGATGTTAAGGTTTGATGCCTCACTTCACCAAGACTAGTATTATAAAGAGAAGATAAATTACTTTATGTATATAGGAATAGATTTCCATTGCAGTATTATGAATAACTAGTGTCTTAGCCTACAATTCTACTCATTGCATGGACAGTGGTTCTGGGTTTCTTTTATTTTGGAAGCTATTTATTTTTATTTAGTTTACTTATTAATAAACTCCAGTGTTCTTACTTTCAGAAAATTTATTTTGGCTTTATTTTCAAAGTTACTTTTCATTTTTCTTTGCTATTTTTGTATATATATCTTTAACCTAATGTTAGACTACGAAAATAAGCGCCTGCATATTTCACCGTGCTTATCAGAGACTTTTTTCCTTTTGCTGACAATATTTTCATGCAAAAACAAAGCAAGAGGGTGTCAAATCAGTCTGACAGCATGACTACTTTCCAGTTTTTTAGATAGGACTAGCAAACCATCTTCAGTTCCAAAGTGCAAGCACTAAGACCAAGAATTAATTTGGTGACAGTGAAAGCACAATTCATTTTATCATGTACTGAAAAGATCTACCAGTCTACATTGTGTAACTTGCCGATAGGGATCAGAGGTTGTCCATCACACCATCTGCCTTTCATTCATCAGGCTTCTAATTTCCTACAGACAGTAGAACAGCTGGGAGCGAGCCAGCCTTGAGGCGCAGAGCTGGGTGCTGTCAGCGTATTGCTCGCGTTGTAGCTCAGGGCGCTGCACGTTCTTTCCCAGAAGTTTTGCTGGAGTGCTCTTGAATAGGAATGGTGAAAGGTCATGAGTCAAAGGAGTAGCTGACGTTCTGCCAGGAATGATCAAAACCATCTCAAAGTATAACGCTTCATCCTGATGAGGTTTTGCAGGTGTCTGCCAGGTCTGCAAAACCTCCTCCCTCATCAATGGCATTGAAAGCAGCAAAGATCTTGGGTATTGCTCATTGACAATTCTGAAGGAATTAATGCCAGTAGGAAATTCCTTGTGTGGTTTCCATTACATCAAGTGCTTATTAGAGCCTTTAATGGAATAATGGAAGGTTTTGTCAAAAATTTTGCTTTTACAAACATTGCTTATCAGTACTGGTAAACAAATAATTTTTGCACAAAGACATTTTTAAATTTAGTTCCCAAACCATTTTGGAAACGTTAATTCATTTGAGTTTAAAAAACTTGAAAACTTTGGATGTCTTTCCATGATTTTTAATTAAAAATTCTTAGAAAACTGCAAAATAACTCCATTTCAAATATTTCTAAATCAAGAACAGAAATGTTTTGATATATTTGATAAGAACGAGTTCTCAGTTTCTCATAAATTCAAATATTGATATAAAGTTTGGTCTCCCAGAAGGGCCTTGTTCTGTAACTGGGAATTTTGTTGACATTTTATCTTTGGGTCAGTGCTTCCATTGTTGCTGCAGCTAAGACAACTGGAAATTGGAAACCCATTTGTCATGTTAAGTTGCTTTCTAAAACAAAAATACAAGCAAGCTACTATGACCAGTCTTTCCATCTCCCCCGTGCAAGTGAGCTCACTGATCTCTCCATGGAAGTGAATGCCAAAGACCAACGTTATCCAGTGGTTAAGGCACAAGGCTGGAAGTGAAACTACGTTTTATCCTCACAGGCCTGTCTTAGCTCTATTGGCAAGAAACATAATATGTCCATTCCTCAATGTGCCCACCTGCAAAATATCACGATACCTGTGTATATACGAAAATGATTGGAACACCTAAACACATATGTGAAACTTGTGCAAAGTATTCCTTTGCCTATGGCTGAGATGTCTTTCATTTCACAATTATCAGCAGCTTTAAACTAAATTAGAAGGAGCCTAAGAACACTTGTAGTTTTTAAGTTACCAGAATTTCCTGAAAATTGTCTAATAAGCGGAAAGAGGGTCAAATGGGCACTCTCACTCTCTCCTCACTGCTCCTTCAGGGATATGGTACAGTGTGATCCCAACAGTACAAGTTCTGCTTGTCCTCCTGATCCTGCAGCTGTTGTGTACATCATACCTGACCTACCTACACATATAGAGCTGCATCTCAGCCATTGCATATGCTGCGTCTTCTCACATAGGAGGAAGTTAGAGATACTGTGGGATGTAGGGGGAGAACTTAGGAGAGTCAAAACCCAGTAAGGCAGCTAGGATTTCTGTCCTTAATTATAAAAAGGCACATAGGACACAACTGCATAAGAAAGCCGGCTTTGTTAGCTCCTCTGCTTATGGAGTAGCTTATTATCAGTAATTGCCCACGAGCTATTAATAGCTTCAAACTGAAAATCAATTTCTTCTTCTTTCCCTTGCTCTTTCCCTCACTTTTATATAGTAGGACTAGATAGAAGCCTTCAGGTAGAAGCCATGTCCTCATCAATGATGTGTTTTCACTTAATCTTCTCTCTGTCATGTTTGTCATAGGGTTTTCACTCCAGTTATCACATTTCAACTAAACAGGCAGTAACCTCCAATTGAAGGGTGGCAGTTCATTACATTACATAGTTCTATTACTTAATATAGTCAGGCTTACCCTGACAAAAAAAGCAGTGTTTTAGGGAGAACCTGCCAAGAAAGTGACTCCAATTCAAATTAAGGTAATGGAACATTTGTGTAAATGCTAGCTTATTCTCCTGTTCTTTCAGCTTATTTTAAACCACTTAGAACTGGCATATACCTGACTGAAATAAAGTGTCCCTGTAGTAGTTTACATTCAAATTGGTTTTAAACTGACTTGATCCAAGCAGTGAAGCTTGTTAATGTACACAGATACTGAGTATTTTCTAGCATTTAAACGAGAAGGACAAAGTACCTCATCTAAATTTGCCCTCCTTAAAAATGGAAAGCTAATGAACTGCAAAAGAGGTAATTTCTAGCTTTTAAACAAGAGATGGGGTATAGAAGATCTCTGATACTAAAGAAACAACTAGTTGTGTCTCTGGAGAGACATTGTTTTAGTAGCAATACCACTGATTTTCCTTATTGGCTTTGTTTTGTTATTTTACAAGTACTCTCTGGCTGTTGGAGATTATTTTTAGGGGTGTTGGTTGATGAGAAGCTCCACATGACTCAGCAATGTGCACTTGCAGCCCAGAAAGCCAATCCTATCCTAGACTGCATCCAAAGCAGGGTGGCCAGCAGGGCAAGAGAGGTGATTTTCTGCCCCTCTGCTCTGGTGAGACCCCACCTGGAATGCTGCATCCAGCTCTGGGGCCCCAGCACAGGAGAGACGTGGATCTGTTGGAGCAAGTCCAAAGCAGGGCCACCAAGATGGTCAGGGGGCTGAAGCACCTCTTCTGTGAAGATGGACTGAGAGAATTGAGGTTGTTCAGCCTGGAGAAGAGAAGGCTCCAGGGTTAGAGGAAAGAATCCAGCAATGTCAAGACAGGAGCCCAGTTCTTTATATTTCAGCAGGAATAGAAGCAAAATATTTTAACTTGGGAGATACTTCAAGTACGTCTTTATCTGATGGCAGTGAAATAATCACTCAACACCTTATCTGACAGAGGGCTTCCAAGTTGTGACACAATGTAATAGTAACTGAATTTAGAAATTCTGGTAAAACTACTGCATTATTTTTTACAAATTTGCTTTTGTGAGCTAGTGTATATTCAGCACCAGGACAGTCATAAATGAAGCTGTTTGGAGGATTATGTGGTTTCATGTTAATCAGTCATATTTTCCCTTGGAATTTGCACTGCATGTTTTATTGGTTTCTCTCATCACCTCACAACATGGATGAAGCAGTTATTTTCATAATAGCCTCATTATGTTGCATTAGGAATGAAGATCTAGAGGAATTATGTTGAATATCATTGTTATGTTCCATCAGTAATGAAGACATAGAGAAATTGAACACTTTAAGTCACCCACAGGCTGTGAGAGAACAGGGTGAATGGCTGAAACCAGTGAATGGAGGTTGAAGAATTGAATCCAAATCATTTTCATTGTAGGCTAGTGCCTTACCTCAGAAACTCTTCTGCTTTTCTTGTCTTCAGTCAGATTCTAATGTCAAGGATGAATCAACCAAACCACTTTTGTCTTCCCCTGAACCTGTTTCTTTATTAACAAAATTAGATGATACTGTTTTATGGTAGTTCAGTTGCCACATTCCTGAAGTAAGTAAAATCAAAATACTTAAAACCACAGAGAAAACGGCTCTTCAAAACGGAAGCTCTCGATCTTTTCAGATCAGGACTGTCTTTCATTGCAGTCAAATCTTGAAGAATTTCACTACGCTACCCACTCCCTGTTCTTAAAAATAGTTTGCACCTCAGCCTCTAGTAAAACAGATGCCCCAGTGCAAAACTTTTCTTCAAATCCTACACCTAAGCTTCCAGCAAAATATCTTATCATTCCCCTACTCTTAGACAGTTTTCTAAACTCTTAGTTGAGCCCACTGAAAAGTCATGTATTTCCTGATGTGTCCCATCAGGATTGCTGCCTGGTCCTCCAACTCAATAGGGAAACTCTGAGAAAGACATATTTTTGTCTCACAGCTGTTAAGAGACAATTCCTTTAGCTGCCTCTAGCCAGTTAGTCTCTGCTCCCGCAGGAAACACATCTCTCTTCCTGGAGGCTGGTTCTATCACCATGGTGAATCCACATTACCATCATATCAAGGGACTGGAAAGTATTGAGTGGAACACCCACCCATCCACCAACAATACACCGGAGTTAAAGCCACAGCATTTGGCTGCCTCCCACTGACTTGGAGTAAACGTTACACACTTCATGTGGTGAGAGGGAATGAGGAGAGGTTTGGAGAGGAGACAAAGGTCAATGACATGTTCTTGGGGTATGCCTCCAGAGTGCCTTTCAAGTCCATAGGGCTGGCCTAACATGATCATCATCCTGCACCAAAAAGCACAGATTCAGATGCAAAGAAGCATTTCCAGAGAGTTTGGGACCATTCTGTTCCTGTAGATACAGTGCAGCTCTTGCTTACTGCAAATAATATCTAAAGCTGGCTGAAGGAATCATTAAAAATGAGAAAAATATATTCTTTGAAATGCTAATTTTGTTTTAAAGTTCATTTTTGTTTAACAGTGTTTTATAAGATGTAGTATTTAGATCTAATTATTTAATATTTTTTTTCTCTAACTTCTTTTCAATTGCAATGTGAATAGCATTGCTTCTGGGAGTTCCTCTTTTCCAGCTTATTTTAGTTATTCTGATTAGTTGGATTGCTAGAAATCACTACCTTTAATACCATGACTTGATTACCTTTAAAAGCATAACAGCAGCCCAGAAATATCACTGATGTCCTCACCAACAGAGATGTGAAAATACAATTTTTATTTCTAAAGCCTTATCTGTTCATCCCTTACCTTCTTAATAGCTGAGAGTTAAACAGCAGCAGATTAACCTGCAGTGCAAGTTCTCCATTTATGATAATGTTTAACATCTTATCATTTACCCTGATATCTCTGCCTGTTGGAGCTTCTCTCAGCTCTCTCCTACAGCTTTCATTGAATGACTTATATTTCATTCCCCATGCTTTGTATTTAGCCTTGTTTTCTAAGATTTTCTGACTGTATTCAATTACACCATCTATCAATCCTTACTTTCTTCCTCCCTTTCTCCCTCCAATAACTTTAGAACTTGTCCAAAGTCAATAATTTTTGACAGCCTGCATGTGCACAGCTTAGAGCTCACCACAATGTGTTCATTCGCTTGCCAAGCTGATGGGTTGGTTCTCCTTGAAGTGTTATGTGTAGGGAACTGTGCAAGACAAAGGGATGTTGTTACTGCTGGCTGTTGTGGGAGGCAGTGGTTTTGCAGTGAGAGTGTAAAGAAGGATACAGGAGAATTTTCTTGTAGGTTATTGGATTATTTAGATACATATTTTGTAGTAAAGATATTAATATAGACATATATACTTATATATACACATATATCTCACAATTGGGGAAAATTGTGTCTATAATACATACGCATCACAATGGAAATGCATTTTCCAAAGAATGACAGTAATTTCCTCGTGCAAGCAGGTGACAAAGCCAGCTGGTAAACCTTTGCAATAGACAACAAGGTAAGGTAGACTTTTTGATCTCAGGATGAAACAGTTTTTTTAGCAGTAGCAGCTGCTGGAAAAAAAAGGCAGCGTCTTTGGCAGCCTCTGATGATATGGACTAGCATGCATTATAAGAAATTTGTTTAGCATTCTTGATTCATCGAAAACAAGGCAGAACATAAGTATACACAGGAATACCAAGTTAAATTTGTGCCAGAATTCTGAAATGCAATTGGTCTGCACTGTCCCATTCTGTTTCTGCTTGCACAGCTGTAGTAACATAAAAGAGAAAGATGGGAGTAGGCAAATAAAAACCATAACTTTTCAAACTCTACTGGAAGATTTGACAAAGCTTACCTGCAAGAACTTTGCCATACTATCTGACCTGGAAACACTTGCCCTTCAGTAGCCAGACCAGTGGCGTGGAGTTGTGACTACGTCTCCAGGGCATAATACAGGGCCAAAGAAACATGTCCAGGTGCAGTCACATGGGGACAATGCGCTTTAATGATAACAGTACCCAGGGAATTCAGGGTAACAATGTAAATATAACCCAACCAGCAGAGAGAACATTCTGAAGGCAGTTAAAATATCTGTCATGCTGTATTACAGATATGCAATTATTTCTAGAATGTGAAGTGGCAAAGCAAAAGAGCCGAGAATCTCTTCGACTGATTTTAAATTAGTTAGCTGAGATTCTGGTAAGAGCGTAGCTGTGGCAACCCAAGATACTCTTGGCTAAAGATGCCAGGAGCTGGGCATACTAGGGAATTTCAGCTCCATCCTGCCAAGATAATGTCATGTAAGGCACCTACCAGATTGCTGTGGTCCTTATCTGAAGGAGTCGGCATAGCTACATGACTGCAACTGCTTTACATGATGCAAGGGAGAGCAGGATGGGCTGATCCAATGCAGCAGTGGTTTCTGTCTGGACGATCTCCTTGGTGAAAAATAGTGAGCAGGGGGCTGGGCAGATTTCTTCAGATCCACAGCTGATAGTAGAGACAAGGGGTAGGTTTATGTTTCAGTCAGGAAGATTGTCATAGAGATTCCTACTCTTGTTTTACAAATATGGTATTTATTATGGGAGGAAGAGGGAGCAGATTTTGATTTCCAACACTAGCATGGACCCGTCCAAGACCAGAACTGCTAACACACTGCTTATGGCATGTTAAGGCCTGAATCTGAGCTCACATGGGATAGCTGAAAACTTAGGTAAGCAAATACTTGTAGATAGGATAATTTCAGAGACCTTTATGAATTCACTCCCATCAAAATGACAGATTGAAGAAAGTAACTGAAGAGCTTTCCAGTTTTAGAACTGATCTCTTAAGCAACCACTACGAAGTATAAAGTAATTTCACTAAGTGAGAACTTACTATGATTTAATTGCATTGATAATGCAATTAAATGATAATGCAGTTTTGAAAATCTGCCTTTATCAGTGGCAGAAGACAAAAATGACAACAGGGGACCCATTCTATGGAGTTTTCTATCTCTGAGTTCAGACATGGCTGCTACACCTTCTCTTATTTAACATTTCCTCTTTCCAGTGTCTGTTTTTTCAGATTTTCCTCAGATCTCTTAGATACCTGTGGCTACCTTTCTTTTTGCACTAAAAATATTATGTTTTCCCCAAACCATGTGAGGTGTATCAGTATCAGAGGTACTACAACATTAGGCAATATGACTTTTGCAAAACCACATTGAGTATCTTATTTTCTTCAGGACTCAATACATGCTGAAATATATAATATTATTGCCAAGGTTTTATGTTTTAATTAAAAGATGAAAGAATTCCAAACACACTGCTTTTCTCTTTGCACTTACGTTCTTCTCTATTTTGATTTTTCGGTAGGCCTTTGCCTTTTACTTTACTATATATTTAATTCTCCTTTATTTCTCACTTACAGGTGGACTTTGATAAACTACCATTAATAATAAAGTACATATATTGTAGGGCTTTACCAAAAATCAGGAAGCCAGTCAAAAGAGATTTACTTACCTTTTTGCAACATGTGTATGTTTCATAACAGACTGACAGGGTTTGGGAAACTTGAGAACCTCTTTTGGGGTGAATAATGGCATTGAGAAGTCTCTCTGCTTACTCCCAGTAAAGGATTAATGAATGGCAAGGATTTCTCATTTTTATCCTTTCAAATCAAACTTGGAATTCTAAATTTATAACGTAAACAGATTTCACTGGGGTAGTTTTTGGCTTTACAGAAAGACCAGAGCCAGAAGCAAAGCTGAAATACGTGCACAGTAAGTATTTAGTTCCAAGTGGTAAAAAAACCACACACACGCAGCTTTCCAGTTCTGATTCTCCAGCCCAGATGAGCACAGAGGAATGTGGGTGGAACTTGCCCTTCTGCCAAGGGTATTACCTAAGCCCTATTTTGATGAGGATTTAAGTGGTGCATAGGCCTTGTGCTGCATGGGGGTGAAATGGAAAATCACAGAAGCCTCTGTAGACCTTCCTTCAAAGCAAGGCAGCGGAGCAACTTATGTTGATTTCCAGGACTGAGAAGCAGAAAATAACCTGCATCACTATCCCAGAATGAAAGCAGTTGAGTGGTCACAGGACTGCTTTGTGCTCCTCTAATTGTCATATTGATGGGACTGGGGCAAATGCATCTTGCCCATTCCCACCTAATTGGCTCAGAGAGTCTCCAAGAAAAGGAAATCCCAGTTTTGCTTTTTCTCAGCAGTTGTAGCCTAAAAAGGTGTGTCTGTATTTTAATATAATTCTTAATGAATCCCAGAAACTGTTTTAATGCTACTTTGCAAAAGATTAAAAGAGAATGTCTGAAGGGGATAATGTGAGCATGGGAGGATTATATTTTAATAAAATTAATCCTACCTATAAAGGAGGCCTGTAACAGTGTCCATCTGGACAAATCCAATTTAACTCTCTGAGAAGCAGTGTTAAATTTGTTCTATGCACTTGGTTAAGAGAGAGAGCGGAAAACTGGGAAAATCCTTCTCATGCTAAGAGAAAAGACTTGGAGGATTGAGGATTTGTTAGGATACAAGTTACAAAATGCCTCTCCTTTGCTGAAGAAAAAAAAAGAATCTTAAATCCTGAAATTTTAAACAAAAGCTGTCACTGATCATCCCAGATAGGCAAAGACAGCGGGTGAGTTGCTGGCACTACTGATTCAAGTGTTTCCCAGGAGCAAAGATGAGCTGGGAGGAGTAGTGAGGAAGAAGTAGACTGGGCATTCTTGCTCTGCATTTCCTCCAGAAAAGGTGAAACCTCACTGCTTAAATGCCTGATCAAAAGCCTCAAGCTCTTTGTTTCCACCACAAAAGAAAATACTCTCATCCTAACAGGCTATTACACATGCAGACAGGTTTTAGAGCCTTCTACAGGCTTCAGAATGATGCTGAGGAGGAAAATAGTTTGCTTTCTCATGCACTCCCTCTCTCTCACTCGCTTTTTTTTAAAAAATACAGGGAAATGTTGTCTCTTGCCAAGGAAAGAGGTTAGTCAGCTTAAAATGAAGCTCTCCAGGCTGCACCCTCACATGTTTCTGCTTGTGCAGCCCGAGCACCTGCAGTCCCAGCTGCCAGAGGCTTTGTGAGGGAAGTGGTCCTTGGCCACCCCCTCCAGGGCTGCGCCCCACAGTCCCACTCTTACGCACCCTGCAGGCACCCTGTGTGCCTCCCCTGCCACAGCAGGCTGGGGTCACAAGTGGCTGGGCGAGCAGATAGTGCTCCTCATGGCTGGGAGGTGAAGGATCGGTCTGACCCCAGGCTTTCAGCCTCGCATGCTTCAGCTGCAAGTGTGTTATGTCATGTTCGACTGCCCGGAAGAGTCAACACACCTAAGCAACAGGTCGCCTGGATCTGTCCTGTAGGGCCCAGCTGTCTGCCAAACAGGTTGAGATATGGTCCCTGAAGGATCTGGAGGTGCTAAGCTCACGAGTCAGTAGCCTGATTCAGCTAGGCAGGAGGAGATCTGACTGTTGCCTCTCACTCTGGGCATGCCAGAGGATGTCCAAAGTGCCAGTGTTGTCCAAGGAGCAGGAAGTAGTGCTTGATGTAGGTGTTAAATATTGCTTGTTCTTGTGTTACAGCCCTAGAAGACCCCTCTCTTGTCAATGAGTAGGTGGTAGCCAGTAAGTGTGTTACCTGTAGAAAATAGACACACATTACATCTGCCGAAGCCTCTGACAGAGCATTTGTGCTATTGAAAGAAAACTCTGTCCCAAGGGTGTGTCAGCACACCACCTCTGTGTGACACAGGAAAAATTAGCTCTGTGCAGTGAGGAAAATAAATTTCATGAGAAGGAAATTTCTCTGACACGAGTGGGTGACCATAGTGTGGCAGACACATGGCTCCAGTTACACTGTTCATCAGAACCGAGATCAACTTTGATATCATAAAAAAACCAACAGTTGTACAGGAAAAAAATACTTTAAGCTAGAGTCACATCTTCCAAAGAGATAATAAAGCTAGGAATGATTCAGAGCTGACATAAACAAACCAGTCTGAAGTAAACACAGACTTTCTGCAACCTGTTCTTTCTGTCATTGACTATATAGAGTTTCTCTTTAGAGATAGTGACTATTTATCGAGGTATATTAAATGAAGAAAAAGTAAACTTACTATAGTGCTGGCTACCAAAATGATCCTCTTATAATCAGAAATATCTATTTCTTTACCCCATGTGTCTAATTTTTGATAATCTAAAAATTAGCAGAAACATGTAAAGTAAACACACATCCTTCAGAGATTAGCTCTGGTGATAGACTGTTTGCACCAACATGGGTTAAGAGCTGAAGGATTATGTCCAAAGTTATGGGCCTCCATCACTGATTTCAGCTTCTGATGTTCTTTTACATGCAGGTGAATACAGTGTCGCTGGGCTAATGGTGTGACTCAGTGATCTTAGAGGTCTGTTCCAACCTTAACAATTTTATGATTCTCTGCAGTGTGTTTATTCTCCTAAGAGAATTAGACAGCTTTGTGTCTCCTTGTTCTTACTATTTGGGATATGTACCATGGCTAACACAAAATTCTGTTGTCTCAGCTTTTTCTCCTGCTTGCCTGTCCAGGACTTTAGCTAAATTTTAGCGTGTGAGTAGGAGAACAGCCTCCAATTCATATTGATTTGGTAATAAGATTGATGTCATACTTTGAGGCCAATTAGTGGAAAAGACTGATAATATATGCATTCGTGAAGGACTGTTACTAGAACCTAACCTTACATATTAAAGGAAGGCTCTTGTTCTAGCAAGCAAAATTGTTGGTTATTAATAATGCAAGGATGGTTACTGAGGGAAATACTTAGCTCATACGAGTGATCCTTATTAGGAGAGACTGGAAAAGAAAAATTCAAATGGGATAAGTGCAGCTTAGTGCTTCTGCTTAAAGCATTACAGTTGCAAAGAAAAATCTCTCAGATTTATATTTGTGTTTTCTTTCATTTGCCTGTGGCCACACTGGTTAGGTATGAGATCTTGTCAGATCTTACGAAGTGAGCAGAGTTCAGCAAAGTGAACCAGAGTTCAGGATAGAACTTAAGGGTAACAAGAAATTATGCTTCTGCTTTTTTCAATGGCAACATTTATATTATGGCAGCACTGACTCTATGAATTGCTTTGATAGCAATAGCATTGGTCTGCAAGTGATGCCAAATAAGAAAGAGTTCCTAATTATGTATTATTGCTGTTATTAATATTGTTGTGGTTATTATTATTACTATTGAAAATCCCAAGACTCTTTTTCAGGTGGATGTTGGCCTTCAGTAGCCAGATAAGACACTGCTAATATAGTTGATTTTGCAGAAAGGAGGAGATTATGTCCTTCTACCTCAGGTGACACAGAGCAGAAGACGCAGCCCTGCAATAGAAGGTGTGCATTTTTGCATTTGGTTTTATGGGGAGAAAACTAAGCAAGAGCCTCGAGATAAAGCTTTGAATGAAGACTAACAAAACAAGTGGATAAATGTTTGAGACAGGAATCAAAGTAAGCAGCACAATAGTCAGTCGTACCTGGGGTCTGTTTTTCTTTGCCAGCATTGCAAATACTTTTTAATTTCACAGTCATAAGATACAGGACTGTGCCTGAATTTCTTATGTAAATTCAAAGATATAGATATGTCTGTGTACGTGTTCTAGTCAACACTATATTGTCCTTGAAACGGACAGATGATCCACAGACGATTTTCAGTGTATTTTTAAATACTCAAGTTACTTAAACCAATGCCAGTTATTTTACTCTCCTTCGATTTCGATAGGTCTCAAATTCAAACCATGCCTGTCTAAAAGTTTTATCCTATGCTTAGAGAATTTTCTGACTTTTAGCACTGATTTAATTTGAACAGGACTAAGCCCTAAATGCAACTGTGCTCACTGTAGCACAGTTAGATATGAAGGACACTTCAGATCAAAGTGGGCAACATGTACAAAACTGCAAGCTAAAAAATCCAAACCCACAGTGTTCTGCCCCCAATTATTTTCTCTTGCCAGAGTACAGGGAACAGTTATTTTAACACAGTTTTGTGACAGTATAAGGTTTTTGTAAGGTATTTCGAATACAGGATGTGACACACGATTCAGAGGAAAATTGTAACTTTGTGTTGGTAGAATGAGCTAGAATCTCTTAGAACAAACATTCATAATCCTTACATAGAAAGATATAATAAGTAGGTCAAGTTTCACAAAATTATTTAGCATCTCTTCTGTCCTTCCTACCTCTAAAAAGGGATAAACTGACATAATATGTTACTGTTTGAAAACTATTTGTTTGTAGTTCAGTAGTACTGGAGTAAAATGTGCAGCATTAAATTCAGTTTTTAAAAATAAGGACAACATGTTAGTTGAAATATATCTGAGGTACAGAAATATTTTTAAGCATACCTGGCTACAGTTTGTTTGGATCATTTTAATGACCAGTAAACTTTATTATCATGTTTGTGATGCCTTAAAACAATTTCAATTTTCAAATGGCCAGCACCTCATGCTTTCTGAAAACATGGCTCCCTCAAGCCAGCAGAATATAGAAACTTCAAAAACTGAATGAGAGTTGAGTTTATAGTTCCCCTATGTCTCCCTTATATGCAGATTCTCAGGATTAATATTCTAAAAACCTTTTAACCAGAAAGGAGGTACCCCATGAGGTTTATGAATCTCAAAGCCAGACCATATGCTTCTCTGGAAAAGAAATATTTCCAGCTAGCTTGCAGAGGAATAGACAACTCAGACGGAAAAGACACTCTAATGTCAACTGTAAAGACAGGTATCCCTTTAAGACTTTAACATACAGGTTTTATCCAGAAAGGGGGTTTAGGTAATTTTTAGCGCTACAGAGATGGGCTGTCGTAAAATTTCATCTCACTTTTGCTGGTGTAATACAGAAATAATACCACTGAAATCAGGTGGATCAATCTGCCTGTATATATATAAGAAATTGCCCAGTCATGAAAATGTTTATTTCTTTTTCCTCTCTGCACAGTCTGACAGGTAGTAATGATGGTAATGGTATGAAGATCCTTGCCTTTCCAGGTGATAGGATTAAAAAAGTAAGGAAAAGAATCTCCATATAATCATTAAAATTAGCAACAGTTAAGGATTCAGTTTGTCTTCACCTTTCTGATAATAGAAGGCACAGAATGTGCTTTGAGGGTAAGTGGCAACAAGACTAGAACCTCACAAAATTTTAGAGGAAAAACACTAATATCCCATTTTAGTAGCATCTCAATAATTATAACCCAAATTCCAATAGTTTACTTCAACGTTTTTCAGAGTTTTGTTACAACAATGAGTTACCACAAGGTAAGCAAGGGGGATAACATACTTCAAGACAGTGAAAATGGCAGATTCATATATCTTTATTGCATTTATCCATTGTGCAGCAATGTAATTATTAAATTACATTAAAGCAATGTAATTTACGTCTTTCACTGAGGCACAGACTACCTCACATTTACTAAATAATGCAAGTTAACCAGCAAAACTAAACAAAACCTACATAACCTACATAACTAAAAAATGCAAGGGTACACCCTGGCAGTTGACATACAGTAACAGAAAGACTTAAAAGTTTGTATCATTGTTTCTTCTCACCTGTAACTTTCTCACAGGACTGTATTTTGCAACCTCTTTACTAATTTACTGTCCCTTCTTCACCAAAGTGTCCTCTCATATAACCACGTGAAGGACTAAGTGTTCCTGATTCCTTTCCTCTTCCTTACTCCTTCCCTCAAGGCTTATTTGTAATACTTATTTGCCCTTTCCTACATTTAGGTCATCTTCCACATCATCATTTGCAATTTAGCACTATATATTTTTTCTTCAAAACAGCACTGTAGATGTTACATGACTTAAGAGAGACAATAGTCCTTGGCTTTATTTTTGTAAATACAGATTTCATCTGTCTTGGCTTTCTGGGGCTTGTGTTACTCAAGTTCTAATCTGTTTGAACTCCTGCATGTTGCTGCTTTTGACCTCCTAAAGGATGTTCAACTAGTGGTATACCCACACAGCATTTTTCACGTGCACATGCCTCATATGTCTATCCTTTATGCTGGAGGTACTATGTAGCATTTTAAGCCTGGTGCTAAACCCACTTTGCTATATCCTGATGTTCAGCAGAGCATTTTACATCAAGCACAAAACTGCAGTAACCACAGCTACTCAACATGCAACCTCTATATCTGGTTGACTGAGGCTGTAAGCAACACTTATGCAGACTTATCTGAACAGGATTAAGAGGAACCTCTTCATTTAGCTTCGGCATCAATTAATTTTTTCGTATTTTCATTACATTTTATTTTGATTCAGTTCTCTAACCCAAATGTAGCTCAATTTACATTCACATTATTGAATCTACACTTGACTGTCCCCTAGATCACTCCCCCAAACCTGCCAACCTGTAAAGCTCAGCTCTTTGAGACAAGTTAGGGTTCAGACTTACACGTGGTAAGTATGTGTCTTTTGGGAATGGATGGAAGTAAAAGGTCATTGCAAACAAAGGAACATTTCTTGCCTCCATACCAGCTTCTTCTACCAGCTGAGAGGCAAAATTGTCTGCTGATTCCAGGGCCCTGCCCTGCCAGGCAAGATGGGGTGAAACAACTCTTGAGACCCAATACAATTCTCCCTATCACCATGTTTCTTCTCAGTGTCGTCCTGGTAATGGGAACTGAATAAAGGAAAACTTCATTTAACTCTAGAGTGCTCCATCTCTCTCTGTTGTGGAAGACATTTCTCAGTGTTAGTTGGGCAGAAACACCTAGTTGTTGTTTCAGTCCCGCTGGTCTCTCAGAAAGAAGAAACAGAACTTCCCAAGCAAGCTCCCATGGAAATTACTGTCCCCACTCACCTCATTCTTCCTTGTCTTCTCTCCTGTGACCAAAGCCAGATTAGACAGAGCAGTGACTGTCCAGAGGACTGACTATACCTGAGTTTAAACCCTGGCTTAATATACAGTGCAAAAATCGTTGGCCAGGAGTCACACAGAATACTAAAATCACCTTCACATCCATCATCTGCAATCATATCCTGCGTATCTAATTAAAAATCCATTTCCTAGACTCTGAGGAATACCAATGACTCTCAGAGATGAAAATATTAAAAGTTAAACAAATAGTAGATAAAAAATCAGGTTGTCATACCTTATACAATATTCCCCCCATCACAGAAAATGTATGCAATTCATATTTCTCAAGAGTCTGGAAACTCTGGAAAAAGAATTGAAACTGAAATACCTCCTCTCACACATTGTTCCTGTTGCACAAACAGTCTGCAGCAGAGGAAGACACACTGGAGGAGGCTCAGTCTGCTATTGAGATGCAAAATTATTAAGTCAAGGTATTCCTCATCTACTTTGTGCACAAATTACCCACTGGCTCTATGACCATTTTATTTAGGTCATTTGTGTTGATTTATGGATCTTCCAAAAACAAGTGACATCTGAAATTTCATGATGGTACCTTGAATTGTCTCTATTAATTAAAACTGTTTTGGTTTCATATTATTCTATCTTTTAAAGCCCTAGCTTTTTTCTCCCTTCCCCAAATGTATCCTATTCGTGTAAGACTCAGATGTTTTTAACTGTTTTAAAATGTTTCTAAATACAGAGCTTGAGTTTTAAGACAGTGTCAGATCAAGTGAAGATGAGAAAAGATCTGTTCAAGTACAGTGTATGTTTTCTGTGTACAGAGTAGAGAAGATTTGATGGACCTGACAGTTGAAAGAGGTGGGAGATGAGAAAGGTACCGGTAAAAGGGGGACTACTGATGCTATGTCTACATGAACAAGAAGTGTGGACATGTAGAGTGGAAGAGTTGGAGCTGAAAAGCCAGTAACCACATTGTACAGGTTTCAGGGCTTATAGATTATGCTGTAAGCAGGACAAACACAGCTCTGGTATTTCTGTACCCATTTCTGCGCCCTTTTTCATTCCACTCATTGTTTATGAAGTACAGCTGTGAGAAAGGCCTGCCCAGGCATGCTGTACAAGAGGTGCTGAGGGCAGCTTCTTCATTATCTGATGAGGTGCTTCCACCACCCTTTCTGCAGAGTGCTTAGAATAAGTTCAACAGTGTAAAGTTTAGGAAAAAAACGCCCTTTGTTTTGAAGTTCTGAGCAGAAGCTTTGGGAGGATCAAAAACTGATAAACTGGATGGGTTTGAAGTCCAGTTTGCATGCTCAAAATAATACAAGAAAGAGTAATATCTAGTGAGACAGACCTGAGGATGTCTTCTATTAATAATGCAGACATTTGGACTGTCTCCAAAAGTCATTACTTTGACAACCAGAGTCCATCCATTTTAAACTGTAATTGTATTTAAAAATACATTTCATACTGTCTGTTATTTTTTACTAGCCCTAGTAAACATTTACAAGTCTGTGCTTTATAACGTATTGTTAGCACTTTCATCATGTAATTTCTTAATCAACACTTGTTTGGAGAGGTTCTGACACTTGCTTTTGGTTTGCCCCATCAATCTTACTTTGTTTGCAGAACAATAAGAAAACATCGCAATGAAAATAATAACAAAAAAAATTACCTATGCCTTTGCAGGATTTGATATGTATTATGTATATAACAAATGTCCAACAATATCATCCTGAATGGAAGAAACAAAGCAAAAGGATGATCACTCAAGGCTTGATTCATAAAATCATGTGTTAACCAGACTTTTTAAGTTTAAAAGCAGTCATGAAGCTGATCATGGAGATTAAAAAAAAAAAATCCTTTATATGCAAAAAAAAAAAAAATCATTATAGGTTCAGCCTAAGGTAGAATCAAGGTGAGCACATGTTAACAGGTTTAACATAGACTCTGCCAAAAAGGAAACTGTTATTTCACATATTCTGTTGGTTTTGTTATTTATTCATTATGGAAAAAAAGACAGGATTTGCTGTAACACATACATTGCCTAGCTCAACAACAGTGCATTAGGAGACATGGATTTTGCTGGCAACATAGTTTTTCTAGAGGACAGCTCAATTAACATGAAAGCAAAGATAGGAGGACTACTCAGCATCAAAAAGATTGAGTTATAAAACAATTATGAAAAACACCTAGCAATAATTTTAGCAGTTCCAAATCAAGTATTATCTTAAAAGGCAAAGGAACAAAAGAAGTAATTCAGTTTTCCTATCTGCTCTGGGCACCAACCCAAGGGTATGTGCATGGTAGTACTAGGTCTGTGTAGCCCAGTATCCACTTTTGGATGGTTGCCAAGAGCAGGTGGAGGTCTGAGGCTCAAAGATAGTTTTTCTGCAGCATATTTTCTGGCTTTCTTGTGGAGACTTGGGTTCATGTCCTACTCTTGACATCCGAATTTAACAGATGTAATCCCTCCTACTGGTGAGAGTTCTTCAGGTACACACCAAGGTCAGTGATCAAAAGCAGATGTCTGGGGAAGAGTACAAAAATGGAACAAGTATATGATGATACTTTTCCGAATACTCTCCCAGCAGACAACAATTTGAGGAAGCATGTGGGAGACAACACGAGTGGGGAGGCCATCACACTCCCTCTGGGAAAACAGCATGACTAGGGGCCTGTCTCAGTGCCTTTACATAAATGTACACAGCCTGGAAGCAAACAAGAATTAGCAGTTCATGCAGTTGTAGACCTGTGACCTCATTGGGATTACAGAGACATGGTGGCATAGCTCACGGGTTGGGAATGCTGCAGTAAATGGATACAGGCTTTTCAGGAAAGACAGGCTGAGACAGCAAGGAGGAGGGTTTATGCTCTATGCAAAGAAGTGGCTAAAGTGCATGGAGCTTTGCCTTGGACCAGGTGAAGAACCAGGTGAGACCTTATGACTAAGAACACGGAGACGGACCAACACGGGTGATGCTGTGGTAAACATGCTAGAGACTGCTTGATCAAGAAGAGGAAATAAATTAAGCTTTCTTTAGACATCCAGAAACCTCATGATTGCACATCTAGCCACTCCAATGCCTGATGGAAGGACAATAAGACTGCGGCAAGCAACTCAGGAGGTTTCTGGAACGCATCAATGACAATTTTTTGACACAGGTTATAATGGAGCTGCTTAGAAAAGGTGTTCTCCTGGACCTCATATTCAAGGGCAAGCCACTTAGGTAAAGATGAGCTGACTTAGCTGCCATGACTATTAGATCATGGAGCTGAAAATCCGAAGAGGAGATAGATAAATAGAAGTTTCACAACCCTGGACTTCAGAAGAGCAAGTTTTGAGTTAGTCAAGGATCTGCTCAGTAGAATCCCGTAGGAGACTACCTTAGAGGGCAAAGGGACCCAAGCCAACTGTCCATCTTTTAGCAGAACTCCCTCAAATGCAAGAATGGTCAGCTCCAATGAGCAGAAAGTTGAACAAGTATGACAGAAGGTAGATTGGGTGATTGGAGAACTCCCAACGGAGCTCAAATGCAAACAAGACAGCACAAAGAAGGAAGGCTACCCAGAAAGATTAGAGACATTCCTGGAGTAGAAAGAAAATAATTAGGAAAACCAAAGCTCAACTGGAGTTGAAAGTAGCAAGGGATATGAAAGTGAAGGAATAAGAACTTCCACAACCGTGCTGGCAGAAAAAGCAAGGCCAAAGAAAATGGAAGCCTGGTGCTTAATGAGGGAGGAGACTTAGTGAAAAAGGATATGGAACAGGCTGAGATATTCAATGTTATTTTGCTCTTGTTTTCACTGGTTAGATCTTCCCTCTGACAGCCCAGTTCCCACTGCCTAATAACTGAGAGAGTGGGGGTGTAGAGGGAGGTACAATTAGGGAGCTCTTAAGTTAATTGGGCACATACAAGTCTGTGGGACCAGATCAGCCGCATGTAAGGAAGGGTAGGAAGTACAGGAAAGTACAGACTGGTCAGCCTCACCTCAGTCCCTGTGAAGGTAAAGGAGCAAATCCTCTTGAGAGCTATTTCCAGCCACAAGAAGGAGAATGATGACTGGACCAGCCAGGATGAATTTACCAAGGGAAATTCACATCTGAGTAACTCATTTGCTGCAGTGAGATGGCAGGCTGTGTGCATAATGCAGCAGGAAATGTCCTACACCTTGACTTTAGCAGATCTTTGACATGGTGTTCCATAACAACCTTTAGACAAGTAAAATATGGACTGGATAAGGTGGGTAAAAATTTGGCTGGACCATGGGGCTTGAAGCCCAGCAATCAGGACTAAGAAACCTCAACAGACTGTCAGTTACCGGTGATTATCCCTCAGAGGCAAATATCAGTAGCAAGAACATTCAACACCTTTATTGACAGGCTGGATGATGGTCTCGAGTGTACTCTCAGCAATTTTGCAGATGGTAGAACACTAGGAATAGTGAATAAGATACCTGCCTCCTGTGTAATTTTATAGGCATACAAGCTAGAAAAACGGGCTGAGAGGAACCTCATGAAGTTCAATAATGCAAAGTCCTACACCAAGAATGGAATAACCCATGCAGCACTACAGAGAGCCAACTGATTAACATCTGGAGATGAGCTCACCTTCAAGATAGCTCAGGCAGGGACTTTCTTCTTGAAGGTGCACAGGAAGATACAGCATGAAACCTGGAAAATTCTCACTCAGGTTACTATGAGGATGGTCAGACACTGGAGCAGGTGCCCAGAGCAGCTGTGGAATCTCCACCTTGGAGACACGTGAGGCTCATCTGGACACAGTCTTGGACAACCTCCTCTGTCTGGGCCTGTGGGGTGTTGGACTCGAAGGGGTTGCTCCCAACCTGTGTGATATTTCTGTATTTCCAATCTGCAGCTTAGGGACACCCTGAGCCTGAGGCAGTTTCAATGTAAACAGTAATTCTCACTGTTTCACAACCCCGCAGATTAACAACATGCTTAGTGAAGAATCACTTCTTCTTTACAATGAATCTGCCACCTTCTTTTGTTGCCTTCTAATTCTTATATCTGAAGAGATACTGAAAAATTAATAATTTCCTATCTTGTCCATACCGCTCAGGATTTTATCAGACTCTGACATTTTCTCATCAAACATATTTTCCAGGTTGAAGAGCACTAATCTATCTATTTGCTACTTCTGTAAAAGCTATTCCCATGTTCTTTTAGCCTTTCTCTAAACCTTTTCCAATTTTACTCTCCACTTTTTGGGCGGAGGGGTTTTGGCCAAAGGGGTCAGCAGGTCTTCATGCAGTACCCTAGAAACAAGTGCATCATGGAGGCATACAAATTTTCTGTTGTATTCTCTGGTGTTTCCCTAACAATTCATAATATTAGATTTACTGTCTTTACTCTTATTAAGCATTGAGCTAATATATCCGTGCAAGAAAAGAGAACATCTAAAAGGATGTTTTGAAATGTTATTATCTATATTTACAAGCCTAAACAAGATCTGATTATCAAGAACCTAGAGTTTAAGGAGTTACCTAACAGTTTCCAGTTGAAAATTTATTCCACCACGATACATGTATGTGGAAGCTAGAAAGCCAAAAGGGATAAAAATAAACATCTAAACCTCTTCAAAATCAAATGTCTGAATAGAGTGCTGGGTATTACATGCCCAGATTCATCAGAAAGTTTGGCAGACCCATCTTTCCAAAGCTATCCAGAAAGGAAAACAGAAATAGAACACAGGTTAAGAATGAGGCCAAAGCATATGCCATAACCTTGTCACTGAGAAGATGGAGGAACAACCACAAGAGTCTAAATTAAGAAGTCCTGCAAATATTACTCGGTGATGGAAAATTTATGGGACTTGACAACACTAAGTACATACAAAGAACAACAATGGACCCTTGATGGCCATTTTGTGAACTTTTACTGATTTCTAATTTTGCAGGAAGATTTCAAAACCTGGCTGATGACACAGCATGTAGTACTGTGATAAGAAGGTAACATAAACAGCAGCCAGTGAAACTACCCTTGTTTACATTTTGTCATGACCAGACCTTACGCCAATCTCATGGCCATTTGCAAACATTAGTCTGCTGTACTTGTACGTGTTAAATTCCAGCTACATCAAGGAAATGTAAAAATTGGAACAAAGAGGATGCGGTTCAAGATCTATAACAATAATGCCAGTGGTTACTCTGTTCAAGCATTTAGAGAACTTGATAACTCAGTTAACAGCTGTGGGTTCTTAAAAAATATAGACTCAATTCCTGTGGTTTTCATGGAAGAAACAAATCTTAAAATAGGGTTTTGAATGAGCAGAATCAGACACTGTGGTTTCTCCAGCCATAAAAAAAAATGTTCATGTTTGTCAATTAAGGTGTTACACGTCCTTCTTTGACTTGCTATTGGCTAACAATCGGCGCTTACAGTTGAAGGAGTGTTGTAAACACGATTGTCTGCTTATGTATATAAAAATGGAAAAGAGAGCTAACAGGAGAAAATTGTTATCTGCCTCCCTCACCACTGCACCTGTAATTAAAACACAGTCTACCTGCTCTCCTAAAAAAAAATAAACTGGATCCTATTATTAATTGGATCTAATTACTTATTTTAATATATATGTAAACTATTGGTTTTGCCTTCAGAGTGGCTAGGTAGTGCCCAGTTTCCCAGCAGAATGGCAGGCCCATTCCGCATGTTTCCTCCTGCTGTGCTGTTCTGTTCCTAACGTAGGAGGTAACAGTGGATTAACAAAAAGGCAGGAAAAACTCCCCATATTAGAAACCCAGCCTCTTCACATTCCAACAAAGCCAGAGGGAGTATCACATACAGGTATCTGCAGTTTCACACCCACACTCCAAAGGAGATCAAGTGTTTGACCTATCAGTCTTCAGAAAGTACTTCAAAATCCTGTGGTCAATAGGCAAATCAGTGGGAACAAGACTGTCAGAAGAGTCTGTTCTAACAATTTTTAGAAGTCACTACATTTATTAATACAAAGTGAACATGACTTGTAGAATGTACATCTTGTTTTAAAAAATGACTCTTTTTAGGGATTACAGACTTTGCTGACAATGGTACGGTGATAATATCATATGTTGAGATTTCTGCAGGGAATTTAACTTAGTCATGCATAACACTCTCATTGAAGCAATTTATGCTCAAAACAAAAAAAATCAAAGAATCTTACAATAAGTAAGATTAAAAATTGTCATGATTTTTAAGGTCCCTTACAACCTGTGGTAAGAGTAAATGGCGAGCTGTCACCCTATTGTGGGGATAACTTGTATATTCATCAAAGAGCTACATTGAGTCCCATAATAGCCACTGTTTTTCATAAAGACCTGCAGAAAATATGGAATCTTTCTGGAAGTGTCACAGAAGACATGAGCTGCCACAGCATGCCAGCTCCTTGGCCAGACTCTCTCTGCTTCCTCTGTTCATGCTGTATGGTATCTTCAGAGGAAAGGTCTGTGAACAGTTCAACTTCCTGTAGTAAAAATGTATTTTCCCCCTTTCAGTTATGCTGTCTTCAACTGGGACAACTCTACTTGTCCAGTTCAACAAACCTCCACTCCCATATTCTAGATGTCTTTTTACCTATAGCTTGCTTTGTAAGCCTTTTTTCGGATGTTTTTTGTTGTTTCTCTGAGATGGAAGTCACTGGTTTAATCCAAGAGAAAATTGACAAATGATGGGGTACTCTTTCCTTCATTTTGGCTAGTCTGTTCTTCCTCTGCTTCAGTTATATCTTCTTCATATATGTATCTTCAGGTTTCTCATCTGATGACCTCCTCTGACACTATTAGTGATTCCTTGTGGATCAGGATGCATTCTTATCTCTTTACATTATCTCCCTGCCTTTCTCATCACTTTTCCTTCTTCATCCTCCCTTTCACAATAAAGATTATGTTTTATTTTCTCCTATTAAGAAAAAAAAATCCAGTCTTTCCCCCCAAGTTCTACTCTCAAAGATCACACTGCAATTGCTGTCAGGTCTCATGCCCTGATTCCACTCTCTTTTCATTTCACTTGAGATTTCAGAACCTTTCTCTTCACCTTTTTATTCAATTGAACCTACAGTAAGTATTACTATATTGATCCACACCCGCTTGAGGCTCAAAATCAGTCCCCTCTCCTCACCATCCTCATTTGTCTCTTGCCCTTATCACAATAATGAAACTCCTCTTTTGAATTATTTTCTTTCCCTAGCTTCAGTGACTTCATCAGCTTTGTCCTTTCAGGTTTCTCTTGCCAATCACTCTGTTAGTCTGTACTTATAAGAACCCTTTGTGTTCATACATGATTGTATGGAGTTCTGATTTTGGCTCCTTTCCCTCCTTTGTGTCTGCCTGTGTCCCAGTAGTCTCACCCACTAACACAACTGCCATTTCCATGGAGAGACACAAATTTGTACCTCTGCTTCATCTGTAATGTCTTGGCTTGTCTCTCAACTTCAACATCTTCTGATAGCTATCAGCTGAAATGCAGTATGACAAAAGCAGTCACACACTCCTCTCTCCCTCAGTCAGCCTTTACAACTACCATCATTTACAACTGCTGGGATCACCAGACTTGTCAGACAGGCAGGTGATGAAAACAACTTTTTAGGTCCAAAAATCAGATCAAGTGTCCATTTTGCATCTTGTTTCTGGAGCTAAAATGTTCTAAGTTTTTACCAAATTTTTATAATCTTTGCCTTCAAACCCAACAACCTTTTTCTGCTGCTCTTAACAGAAACAATATTCACATTATTGCTGTAAAGACCATTTTTCTAGGCTTCCCCTTTTGACTCTCTCCTTTAGCTCCTTTTTTTGCTACCACATAAAGAATTAGGTGGGTTTTGTTGGGTTTTTTAAAGAATGCCTTCCAGACATATTCCCACTTTTCAAGCTGTTTCATTCATCCCTTGGTATGTCAGTTTTTGTCTGCAACTGATTACCTGTAGGAGTTTTTTTGAGTTTTCCTTTACTGCTTTGTAGGTTTGAAAGGATAGCCCTGCAAATGACCACCCCTCCTGCCCTAGTGGATGTGCTAAGTATAGGAGTCCTTGGTGCTCCCACAGTGGAAATAGTAATGATTAATGTGTACAACATGAATTTTTAACCCACTAAATCAAGATCAGATATGTAAGTGTTACTGAATCAGCACATCACATAGTCTGGAACAGACCACCAATAATCTCTAGTCCAGCCCCATGCTCAAAGCAGACCCAGGTGGAGTAGGATTCCCAGGACTGTGTCCAGATGGGTCTTGCATCCCTCCAAGGTGGGAGGATGGACCACCTTGTCCCCTCTGGACATCTGCTCCAGTGTCAAACCATTTTCATAGTATCTTGCTCTTTTACAGTGTCCCTCCAAGAGTGTAGCTTCCTCTTTTGTACAACCCCCAGTCAGGTATCTGTAAACAGTAATAAGGCGTTCAAACTTCTCTTTTTACAAATAAAATTCTAGGCTGAATGAGTAAATAGAAATCTAGAGTTTGAAATCAATACGAGATACATTCAGGTAGGAAAGAGTATGTTCTTTTTTAACTGATTGGAAATTAACAAGTTAGAAGGATATGATTGATCTTTGTCACTTGTGAGTTAAGTTAAAGGTCGATGTCTTTCTCTGTGAGTCTCAAAGAAACATATTCTTCATTAACTTCTTGTGGTGGGTTAACCTTGGCCAGATGCCAGGTGCCCATCAAGCTGCTCTATCCCTCCTCCTCTTCAACTGGACAAAATGAAACAAATTCATCCACTTTGAAAGTTCTTTGGCACATTAAATTTAAGATAAAATGACACAGAGTAAAATAATGTTGAATCTGTCTCTACTGACCAGTGCTTCCATGTCTGTGTGCAAACACAACAATATCTGTTCACTCACATCCTATTCTGTGTTTCATAAATCACTATTGTCATCCAGTCTGTGACAGGCTCCTCCTTTGTCCATAGCCAACAGTTCTTTTGAGGTGTATGGAGAGAACTATAGATAATACAAAAGCCATATAAAATACAAATGTCTGCTCAGAAGCTGAATAGAACAAACAATTTGGTAGGTGTTTTACTATTCGGAAATCTTTCTACGTGTCAGCACCTCATCAAAGGCTTCTGACATTAGTTGTCTGCTCCAGAGAGCTGCCACTTCAGTGCTGAGTGATTGACTTTGCTTGTCAGGGACTAAGAAGACTGAATGTTTCTCCATTGCCTTAACGCCGATCAGCTTCTCTCAAAATCCCACCTTTAATAATGAAACCGTAATGCTTCAGCAAGGCTTATGACCAATCTCACCTAATTCTACCTTATAAGCCTTTCTATCTGAGCTGCTCATATTGTGCTCACTCAAGTCAAAAAAGAAAGAGAATTTATGGAGAATGGTTCATTTGACCTATTTTAGATATCTACCTTATGCTTAAGCAAATCATGTCTAGGAGTGTCATTTTCTCTCTCATTGATTATAAAAGAAGTCTAGACAAAAAGTTCAAAGATAGACACTGTTGACATCTACTTCTGGTCAGACAAATCCTCCCTCTTTTTCCATTTATACTTTTACAGATATATCAGTGATAAAAGTCAAATATTTCACTCTTAACACATTAGATCCAAGCACAATTTATTGGTGTGGTGGACATTTTATATATTCTTATTCTACAATGTTTTATCTATATATATAAATATATTGAATAATAGTGCCTCTCTTCATAGGGTTCATAAACCAAAGTTTTCACATCTTCTTCATAAATCAAAGTTTAGGCATCTCTGTGTCCCCATTTTTGGAGATGAGTGGATCAGCTGTGTTTGATAGCTTTCAGATGTACAGAATGGAGAAGAAAAATAGATACTTCAGTAAACATTCAGAGAGATTTGAAGTGGTCTGTTCTATGTATTGTTCACATGTACAGTTAATATTCTTCCAACACGACTCTTGAAGACAAAACTGGAATCATCTCTGTCATTTCATATCCTCACAAAAGCTCTTTTTAAGGTCTTCAAAATTAACTGGAGATGATGAGAATACTGAGGACTAAACCAAATAGGCTAAGAATTTTGGTTATTTGTCTGACAAAACACATCTGTTAAAGCAGCAAGGTTTCTGGTTATGTATTTTTTTCGATGCTATTTTTATTTTCATAGTTACACACTTGGAATGCATAAGAAGGACATGGAACTGTCGGAGTAAGTCCCGAGGAGGGCCACAAAATTGATAAGAGGACTGGAGCACCTCCGCTATAAAGACAGGCTGAGAATGTTGGGGCTGTTCAGTCTGGAGAAGAGAAGGCTGCATGGAGACCTCATAGCAACCTTCCAGGATCTGAAGAGGACCTACCAGAAAGCCAGAGAGCGACCTTTCATCAGGAACTGTAGTGATAGGACAAGGAGTAATGGGTACAAACTGAAAGAGGGGAAATTTATGTTGGATATTAGGAAGAATTTCTTTACTGTGAGGGTGATAAGATACTGCAGCAGGTTTCCCAGGGAGGCTGTGGATGTCCCAACCCTGGCAGTGTTCAAAGCCTTGAGCAACCTGGCTAGTGGAAGGTGACCCTGCCTGTGGCAGGGAGGTTGGATATAAATGATCCTTAAGGTCCCTTCCAACACCTAACATTCTGTGATTCTATGGTTCTAATATGCCCATGTGACTTTCATCAAATGATTAGAAGAGAAAGCATAAAAAAGCATCAGACTGCTTTTTTTCTGATCTCACTAAGGGTGGAATTCAGCTCACTAATATTAATCATATAGAATCTAGACTCTTCCTATCTAAGTGAGTTGTCAAGGCTCCCTCTATAGTCAACACAGAGAGAGACCGGCACTTCCCAAATATGATTAAACAAAATGTAGAATAAATGTCTAAAGGGCATTAGCTGAGTCCTTTTTGAAGTTCCTAACTCTATTCATTGATTAAAGAAGATCTATCTGACTAGCTCAGAGTGAATAAATAACTTTTAGATGACTCGAGTGACAAGAAATAAAGCCAGATCAAATTTTATCTTACTCATGTAGTAACTGTTAACTTGTAATGCCTACCAGCCTTTGCCCAAAGATAAATAGGATGAAAACATTTTGGTAGTATGTGGTAGAATTTTAAAAAGTGAAATTCAACAGCCATTATTAGGGAAATCTCCACAGACTTATCATTTCACCACACTTATTGTAGACTGTACAAAAAATTTCACAACCTGTAGAATATCTTGAGTTCATTTATTTGAGGCAGAAAATAGAGTATAATCAACATGCGTGAATCTTAAACCCTGTTTTCAGAAGAAAAAACTTTTTGAAATATATCCTGCTATCTTTAGCTAGAGATATTTTATCTAAAATGTTAAGGAATGATAAGAGAAATGCTTATGAACCATTTAGCACATTTTTAATAAGTAACTTTCCCTTGGCTTGTTTAGAGCTTTCTCAAAGGAGTCTTGTTCTAGGAGCATGCCCATTTAGCTGCAACATGAAATTAAAGGTGTGATAAGGGAGGGTCCTCAAAACACACCTACCTTTGATTCAGTGCACTGTCAGAACAGTGATCTAATAGTCAGGACAAGGGGATGGAAGAACTGTTTGCAGCTCTGACATTGGCTCTCCGTGACATTGCATAAGTCACAATTCTGCAAAGTCAGAGAAACTGATTAAGCCAGGGGGAGGGGAGGAGGCTCCTATCCACTTTCAAAAGCACAGTCTCCATCTGGAAAGTGGAAAGACTGAGAATAGAATTCAATCCTCACAATGAATCTGGCTCTCAGGAAAGTCATATTCCCCTTAATTAAAGATTGAAATAGTGCAAACACATTTTATCTCCCAGCACTACTGAAATGACACACCCATGACCCATTAGCTTTTTTTACAATTGTATTTCAGTTCGTCTCTATAATTGTTAGTGATGTCAGTGGTTTAGTTTTTATAACTGGCATTAGGAATCAACATGTTCCAGTGGATGGACTGGAATTCTCCAAAGGATGCAGAAAATGCTATTATGTGTAGGAAAATTACATACTTGGTTGCTAAAAAATAATTTGTTTCAACAACGAATACTAGGCAGACTCTCTTGAGAGGATTCTTACACCTGCACAAAATCACATTGATGTTAATGGGGCTTCATGTGTTGTCAAGAATCGACCCACTAGATGAGGTTTCAAAATTAGAGCTTTAAAGCAGTCATTTTTAAAGCTCTGTGACCTCAAGCAGGCTGCCGAAGAAGTAGTTCATAAGAAACAAGCTCTGTTTAATCAATGAAGTCTACTTACTGCCAAGTTCTCACCTTCTGCTTCTTTCCTTTACCCCCTGCAGTGAATAGAATATTGACCACTACCAAGAATATCCTCCTAATTAATTTCTAGACTCAGTCCCTACTGTACAGGTTGGGAACTGCCTAAACTCTATCCAAGAGCCCTGTGGATTAAAGAAGTAAGTAGGATCTCCCCCAGAGTTAGCACTTCACTTTTGTGCAGTTCTTTATCCTCTCTTTCCACTTCTGATTTTTTTTTTTTTGAAGGGAAAGAAGGAAAAATAAATGTTTTTTGCTCAGATGAATGAGGTGCCAAAGGAGCTACATAACTGGGTCACTTATATTGACAAGTCAGAGGACTTCTACCACCATTTCAAATTTCATACGTCATTGCTAAATAAAATCAGGAAATTGCTATTGCAGTCAAAAGGTGTTTATTGCCATTTCCTCCTTCACTTTCAGAAAAAGGGGGTTTTTTGACCAGAAAATCCACTAAGACTTTAAAGTAACTCACAGGTAGGAAAAAACATATATATATACAAGTTAGTCATTAGGTTAACTTGCCAAGGAAAAGTGACTGTGCTAATTAAACAATTATTCTTCTAAGATTAGAGTATTAGAAAAGTGTGGATAGCAAATAAGTGGGGCAGAGTAAGTAAAGCAGTTAGGACAGGTTGGGGAGGAGGATATTTATTGGTAGCAAAGGAAGTGAAGAGACTGGGGAGGAAGAAGACAAACAGATTCTGTTTGTGATTCAAAAGGTGAGAAAGACAGAAGAGATTACAAAACAGGAGGAGACAGGAAGAAAAGGTAGCCAGAGAATATAACCCAAAGGTTACACATGTAGTTCTGTAGTAGACTTTTAGTGCGTCAGAGCAAATTTGAACACAGGGCTCAAAGTCATCAGTCCTGGCTTGACTTCAACCCTTTTCTTCTTCTTGTTTCTCTTTTTTTTTTTTTCTCATGATGACGTCATGACCATGACATAAAGAACCCGTACTTCCTCAGTGCCTCTAGAGTTATGACTGCACTTAGAACAGCCAGTACACTCCAGCTTGTTATGTTGTCTACTTGTTTCCAAGGCCTCCCTGTGACAGGCAATGAATTTCATCAACGTTCCAATCTTAAATGTTTTTAATATAAGAATAAGGAAGTTTCCTGTTAGGTTGCATGTTACCCATAGCCCTGGAATCTGTGGATGACCTACCTGAGAGATGTAGGAACCTGCATCAAAGGGTATAGAAGCTGACTCAGTGAATATGGAAACTGTCTATGATACATACCTGATACTCATGCATATATTGGCGACTATCCCAAGCTTATGCCTTAACTTCTACTTTGTCCTCCCAGATGTGTCATCATTGTGAAATTTGCAGAGCTCTGCTTACTAAAATGGATTCTATATTATTTCAAAATAATCCTGTTTTACTGCAAATACAGATCATTCCATGTCAGGTTCTTTTCAAGTATCTTTAAGTTTTGAGCGATAGAGATGGAGAAGTAAACATGGGTTAGAAGTTGTGGCACTGAAGAAACACCAGAAAAGAAACATGATATGGTTCAGAAACAGATAACTGCTTTGCCAAAACTGTGTGTGGTGTAGAGAATGTAGCTATCTTTATGCTTGGCTTTAGTCACATATTATTCAGGAGAGAATGTAAATCTGATCATCCCAAACAAATCATGTGGTTGGTCTGGAGGCTGCATGTGTTATGATGCTACTCTGGGAAAATTGCTAGACAAGGGCAAAAGGGGAATCATTAGCACTGGTGTTTGTGCTCATCTGATCAGAGACATAAACAGGCAGAAACAGCCATCCATCCCACTCAGCTGGATATAACTCACGCTTGAAGAGTCATATGCAGGGTCTAGGAAGTTTGTGCGCTCTTACGCACGTTCCCTTTCCAGATGCACGCTTCTTCATAGTCTGCGGGGCAACTCAAGCCTCTAAAGTATTTTTTTTATCATTAGCTCTTTATCTAGCTTATCCACAATTGCTCTGGAGCCAAGGGAGAAAGATTTGCAGAATCTGCTACCTGTATATTTAGAAACAGAATCACTTCACTACTTCTGCAATGGAACCAATGGGCAGGGAGGTGTGAGACATTGCGAAGGTGCTGCTGATATTTGGGGATATTCTCCAGACATAAGACAGCATCACGGGATAGGCTGAGAAACTGAAAGAAGGTGGTTCTGTTAAAGGCTGCTAAGACCAAGAATACATCCAAAGTTAGATAATTTTCTTCTTAACTGAATGATATTTAGTATTAAAGGATTATTGGAATAAAACAGCACTGCACTGATAGACCTGAGCTTGCACCTCATTATTGTAGCACAAACAGTGTAGACCACTATATTATTCCCCAGGAAGAGTGTGAAGGAGCATGTCAGTGAAATCTGTCCTATCACACAACAGCTAATAAGGTTCTCCTCATTCTCATGTCACATCAGGTTTTATGTTACACATATAGTGTAACATCACAAATTACATAAGTACCTAATGTGGTTGGATCCAGTGAGCATAACAAAGCTGGATATTGGTGATTACATATCTGTCATCTTATGTGTTGCCATACTACAGTTCTAACCTACAAAGGTTCCAGCTAAAGTTTATGATAAAAACCTGAGACTGAACAAGACTCTCTAAAAAACCAGTTGCTCTAAAACACTCATGTAACATCAAAATTCCATAGAGATTTTAATATTCTCAGATATTTTGGCCCAAATTTTAATGCTGATCCTTCTTAGAATAATTATGTTTCAAATCTGGTCAAATTCCACAGGGAAAGCAACATGTTAAAAGATCCTGAGAAGAGATAAGAAGGGAGTCAACTCTAGGTAATGACACAAATAAAATAATTTGTACAACAGGAGTAGGAGCCCAGTTACAAGCCTGTTTGCAAGACAGGCTAGTACAGAATAAATACGTGACTTATGGTAACATGCTGAAGCCGTCAAACCCAAACAGCACTCGGATAGTATGAATTCAAGTCTTGCCATTGTTAAGAATTTTTATATGTGTAGTTTGCATTCTGAAGGAGCTCTTTCAGGAACATTTGTCCTGAAACCAATAATTCAGGTTTAAGAGCCAATATTTCAAAATTATTTCTAATCAATGTGCATATCCAGATTATTCTGAAAATTTAAGTGCCTAGGGAAAAATTAAAAGTGCAAGTTTAAGGTAATTTGCTTCAGTTGCCTTTCTGCTCAAAGGGACTGATTTTCATAAACAAGATGCTTGATTTACATACGTAAGTGCATTGTCTTGAAAATTTCATTAGTAGTGGCTGAAGCAGAACTACTGGTAGAAACTTAGGATCATTTGACTAAGGCTCTTCCAACATGCAATGTCCACAGTACAACATCTTTCAACTTTCAATGTGTTCTGAAGTCTACCTAGATAACTGAATGCTGATGTGTCCAGACAATGAATCATTTTCTTCTGCAGGAAAATCTTGAGACATTTAGTCCAAGCATTCCTCAGATGTAGCTCTCCTGAGGAAATAGCTGATTTTATTATCAAGAGTGCTTTAAATTCCATGTTGACAGTGCAGTTGTTTGGAAAACTGTCAGAATTTGAATAAAGGTAGGTGAACACATTAGGTAGACAGGTTCTCTTAACCCACAAGAACTCATGTGAAAATCTCTGTTCATTTCTATTGACTCTTCTCAATACATCTCCTACTGGTATGTATGAGCTATTTCATATTTGCTCCAGAGGGGCTAAGATCCCTTTCTTAAATGTTATCTATTCAGAATCAAGCAAAGGATCTAGGTGTCCCTTATACAGTCATTATTCTTACTGTAATGATCAGGAGATGTTTGCCTCATGGCCTGTCAGTTTACTACGTACAGTCTTTGCTGTAGTCCATCTTAGACTTCAGTACACAAACCTTTCTCATGGTGGCAAAACCAGCTGGAAGAGTTTTTATCCTACCCCACCCTGAGCCATTAAATCCTGCATTTTTCATGGGAGTTCACTGCCCAGTTTTGTTGTGCTAATAAGACTGTAAGGCTGTGTTATAACATGGACCAGCAACATAATCTAAGGTTAAAAATTAATGTATTTTTTTACCCTAATCCGAGTTTCTGGCAAAAAAGCAGAACTGAATTATGATTGGAGATCTGAGTAGCAGAACCTGAATTTATGTTCTGAAGTAATGTTGTGCCGGCACATACATCTTCCAAACCTCGAGAATGATAAATTTTACCTTTCCTCAATGAGATGCATGTCAGTAGGCTTCTTCTTCACCCCTCATCCCCATGCTTACTACAGTTTTGTTTGGAAATGGGGATAAAATAGGTATACATTTTAACCTGTAGAAAAGCTGCACATCAACGACAGCAGTACAGCAGCACAAATAACAGGATAAATAACAGCAGTTGTGACATCCAGATTTCACTGGAGCAATTGTCATTGGGCCAACTTTCCAGGAATTGCCCAGATGGAAAGTTATCACATACAAAAATTCACTCAGTTTACTCAAGTAACCATCCACTGTCTATCATGAAGTATTCATGTGGCATCCCACATGTGGATCCCAGGTGTGCATCCTCATTGGCAACATTTTACTGAAAATAAAGGAAACTGATTGCCACAAAACTTACCTCCTACAGTTCAGCCTGAACAGTGGCTCTTTACATTATTCCCAAATGTGAGCTGTACTTATACATAAAATCACTGAAAATATATAATACTAATAAAGCCCTTAAATTTGAAGGGACCAAAAAACACAGGACTGAAGTAATGCTAGGGAAACACTGACAGCAAAGATGGTTTTCCTGCTATCAGTGTTTCTATTTGTAGACATATATAATACACACACAGCAAGGAGCAGGAGCTTCATTTAGTATTTAGATTTTCCTAAAACTTCGAGCAGGAATGTGCCGAGATGTTTTGGAGAGGAAGTCATACAAAACAGAACTATGTGAAACAGAACAGTGTTATCGTACTTAGCTAGCAATTCTCTCTAGGCTTTTCCAAAGAAAGCCATTTGGCTTAATAATTACTGAGTGAATTTTTCAAGAGTCATAACCTTGCCAAATTCAATTCTTCGTCCAAAATTACTGGAATGTAACATCTAGTTAGTTAGTTTTATTCTAACACAGAGGGAGAAAAATCCACAAAGCTTTTATATTTTGTTTCAGAAGAAACTTCCCCCAGAATCTCAAACTGAAACAAACCTTCTGGAAAAGAGTAAGGCCAAATTTTAGTCCAGATGGCTTTAAAGTTTTTAAAAAAATAACAGGAAAGTGAAAATAAACACATATTTGAACATGCTGAGAGACTACTGAGGCTGCCTGTAACAAAAAATTGCTTCTTAATTTGCATGGCTTGAGATGAGGGTTAAGCTATGTAGAAATAAATTCTTTAGTGAGTGGGGGGAATAGTCAGGAAGCCTGCTTTTCTATTGGCTTCAGTCCTTCATCCCTTAACATCCACATGACAGTCTTTCCCCCAGAGGCAACCTGATGGGATTAGCTACCTTGCTGCTGATTTTCACTACATTTTGGGGAACTCTGAGACCTTTAGCCTTCTCTTAATTTAACTTGAAATTATTTAACAGACTTATTGGTCATTAGAGAGACTCTAATAAAATATAATACAAACTGTAATTTATCAAGCTACCAAATATAAACACTCCTTCATTTCCAAAATGAGGAATTTTCTTATAAGAGAGTGACTTATAACACACAGCTATATAACTCATATAAGAGCAATTTTCTTCCAAGTAGACAAAGAGTTAGGATTCAATCAGGTAGCAAGACTCCAGTGGAAAAGACCTGGACAAAGCCAGGATGCTTCTTAAGAAACCAGCTCTCAGGTAAAATGCAGTAGCTGATAGCCTGGGTATTCTCTGCTATGCAAATGCAAATAAAATAAGTTAGCATGTAACTCTTTTAAAATAGAAATAAAACTGTTGTGACAAAAACTTATACAATATTTCCACTGTAAGATAACTATTCATTAGTAACTAATGGAATGTCTCCCTCTCACCATTATAGTGAAAAATGTTAGATGATTACTAAGCAGTTTTTTTCTAAACCTCAGTGGAAAATAATATATTATGTATTCTTTTCTTAACTTTCCTCTGAGGAATAAATAGATTACCAGTTGATAAGTGATGCTTTCTTTTCAATGCATTTATTTTAAATTGTTGTGCCCTGCTTAAAACACTAAAATTATTTATATGACATGCTCATATGTATTTCTTATGTGGGTGAGGGACTCAAAATTTGGCAGCAAAATAGCTTCTGTGTCAGGCATGAGCCTTTTGTAATCTCCCTGATGAACTGCCACAATGATAAGCCTTTTAAGAGAATCACTCTTTGCTCATGCCCAGCAGTGCCTCACCACAATTTGACAGCTACAGTCTCTTAAGAGTCTTTCTGCGCTGAGGTGCTGAGCTGGACAATCCCTGTCACTGCTGCTCCAGGTAGCTGTAGAGCACTGCAGGAGCTGGAAACAGGAAGACTCTTCTCTGTAGTCTTGATATTCTTTTACTGATGAGTCAGTACCAGAGAAAGAACCTGAATGAAATACATTTAAAAAAAGGAAAGTCAATCTGTCTGAAATGCCAAAATGTAGCAAAAGCTTGGACTGGGGGATTTTGGATGGACCTTGGGGACAAGACAACTGATTGTTGTTATTGGTAAATTAAGGAAAGGATGTCAGCTTCAGGAAAGTGAATTTGGGACTGAGATAGCTAGTGGATGAGAAGGCTAAAACAAAATGGGAAGTTGAAGGGAATCCTGAGACTACATAACTGGAGCAAGAGTTGAAGGAAAGAAAGACAGAAGTGGGGAGTGGAAAAGACAGCAATGGTCGTGGAAATTCGTAGCAGGACTGGGAGTAGAGGCTGTGATCTTGTGTGTGTGTGTGTGTGTGTGTGTGTGTGTGTTTGAAGCGAATAATACAGAATAGGGAGAAAGAAGCCAGGGCTCCTAACCCTGCAAATGTCTCAGCACTCTGACCAGAGCAGGAAACTGGTGGTGAGCCACAGCCAAAAACACAGAATGGGGGTTGGAGGTCTGGAGATGCAAGAAGAATCCTGCAACTGCAGTCATACCACTTTGGCAGTAAGTGAATGACAGAGAGACTATACTCAGATTCTAAAGAAAAAAATAAAATAAGGACCAGCAAGACAGATTTGAGTGGATAGGGACAGTAAAAATCTAACTGTGGTGGACAAAGTCCTCTGCCTACTAGATCACACCCTGGCAGCACTTAGACTTGAACCCAGGTTTCTTGACTGTTTACATTCTTCTGCTGTCAGCAAACACTTGTGAATGTCACTAAGGTTTGAGTAACTCAGTATGTGGTCTTCAGCAGATTTGAGATCACACCCCCACAGAAAAGAATGAACATGCATTCTCCCTTGCCTCTGGCTGCCCCTTCCTTGCTTCAGTGTTAAGGAGTATGGACCCACACAGGAAGAGGCAATGCAACTCACAGAGCTAATCAGACAGTGGATACTATTTTGCAGAGATAGCTTTCAATAAGATCAGCATGCTGACCTGATTTACTGTGTTGCCACTCAAGTGCTCATGTTGACAAAGGTTAAAATGGCAGAAGCTGCAGCAGAGATACATGTGAATGCAGGGGATATCTCCACTCCCAATTTTTTTTGGACTCTCTCGTCCCATGTTCACTTATACCAACCCTGAAATGACACCTTCTTTCCCTGCAATTGATGGACTTGATGGAGGGGATAACTTACTGATACTGTTACTCACTAATTGACTCGTAGGAACCTCCTTTCTGTAACTGAAAATTTTAACCCTGCTAATGAATGGTAATACTGCAATCTACATAGAGCCACACAAGAAGATCTTGGAGTTTTGTTTTCTCCTTTAATTGTCTAGAAAAAAAATAAAATTAAAAAAATTTCTGTGCTAGCAGGTTATGAAACTTGTAAAATAAGGATTCTGAAATAAGGAATTAATGTTGCATTGTGGAAAACCAAAATGTAATCGTATAACTGAAGTCAGTATCATAACAGCTGTAAAATAGAGCTCCCTTAAAGCAGCTCCAGAGTTTTTGATTTTGCAACCTTCAGAATGTTCTTTTAAGGTTTCCTGTGCTCATGTAGTAGAATACAAGCTTGTTTGAATCTCTGATTAAGTATTTTAGAAAGGCTGAGAAAAAAGGAGAAAGAGGCATGTGTGTTTTATAGGTATAAGCAAGCAATGAAAGGCACCATAGCTGAAAGAGAGTGAAATGAAAGGCACTTACATCATGCAGCTTTCCTGCAATAAAACTCTAAACACACCAAGGATTCTTGAGTATTCCCTTGAGGTCGCTTATTGGCACCTGCAAAGCAAAAAAGCACTCTTTGTATTGTATTAATTATATTGTCTCTGTATCACTACAAGTAATGCAAAAGTACTTGCTTTTTCACTCTGAGGGAGAAGGGGAGTAGTCTGTACCAGTGGGCTTTTTAAAATAACTATTATATTAATTACTTGAAATTCCATTTACAGAATTCATGTTGCTGTGCTCAGAATTTGATTGAATTGTATAAATTTTAATAAAATTTTGATAGTTGATTAGGGAAAATGTGTGAAGTTTGGAAAAGATGGCCCTAAGTCAACAGAATCACTCTGCCTTTATAGGAAGTGGACTTTGGTTTGGTAACCAAATTCACTATCAACAAACTAATGGAGGAAACATTTCCTTTGTACGGGCGTATCTACTTGGAGATTGTGTACCTGTGTAAAGTGAGTTTGACTGCAGCAGGCTGGAGCTGCATTTGCAGAGTGGACTTCTGAGAATTACCAGGCTTGTCACCAAGGGGATGATAGATGATGACCATACTGTCATGTTGGTCACAGCCTGGCTCAGAGCAGAGTACTGAACTAGCTAGTTGCACGAATAAGTTGGTCTCTACAGAAGTGATTTTCTTTAGGCTAGACCAGAAAATAAGAGGCTCTCCCTTTACTACTCTTGGTATCACCAAAGCCAAGCAGACCGATGAATAGGATGACTTCTATTTGCACTTGTGAGATTGAGCATATGCATGATGGAAAGTGTTTGTGTTGTTTGTACAATTTGTTAGTCCCACTTTTCTCCAAATAAAGGACAGTTGTATTCATGTTCTCAAAAGATATCGTAGATGGAAAAAAGTAATTTATAGTGATAACTAACAAGGTTTAGTTTCAATTTTCAGAGCAAAAAATTAACTGCATGGATGAAATGGAAGTGGAAGGCTCTAGGCTTTAGTTATTTTAAGACAGAGCGATAGGATTATATTATATTAAGACTTCAGTCTTTGTTGCTAGCTGTGGCACGTAGCAGAAGAGACGTATTGTAGGCCTTAGCAAGACTGTGAGTTAGCAGCTCTTTTCATCAGAGGCTTGTGCTAGTGATTTAATTTTAGAACATGCTCATTTTTCATTTTTGAAACTGTTATATGTTATATATATGATTTATGTGATACACACTTAATATGCTTATCTTGCAGCAGATGACACATTGGAGGATAACTGCAACTGAGTGTGTATTGATCAAAAGAACCTCCTCTAAATCATTATTACAGAAACTTACAATAAAAACACAAACAAAATGATTTTGTGGAAGTTGTAGATTGGTTGAGCAAAAGGTAGACTCACCTGTGGATGAGGAGGAAAATGTTCACACCAATTTTCATGGCTTGTCAGCAATACTGCAGGCTCTCTGAAATTCCTGTGAATATTAGTAAGTTTTCGAAAATGGTTCCACCACTAAAGTAGTTGCTCCAAGTGAGTAAATGCTCACTTAATTAGAAGTAAAAAACTCAACACTGACACATTTGAGAGGCTTGTTGAGCTGTAACTTGAAAGCACATTCTGTGGATACTACTGTATCACAGAATGAATTAGAAAAGGCTGCAGGGAAAGTGTCAGAACAAACTGTACAGGCTTTTTTGCCATGTGTCATTTTTTTCTATGAATGCATTGCATTATCTGGTAAAATAGTTTGAATGTGTCACCAGGTATGTCATGCCCACCTGCACTTGGAGATTATGTCTGAAAAGATCAACAGAAAATCTCTAAAGAGCAAGTTTCACATTACTCACACTTTGAAAACCAGAAATGTCAAAGCTATTTGCCACATCTATATAACAGCTTGGTAGTATGGACAGTGATGAAAATCTCTATTACGTATTTCTCGATTCACTCTATACATAGCAAAAGTATAAAAAAGCCAGTATGGAAAGAGTCTTAGTAAAAAATTATCTGTATCAGACTGAATTTGAAAGGGGGTTTTTTTACAATTAATTATTTTGTTAGGGTTGCAAAAAGAACAAAACTTATGTACTCTAACTCAAGTGCATATATAAATTAAGCTAAATTAAAATATGCTTTCTGAGCAAAATCACATAGAGGGGTGGCAGTGTGTGCTTCCACAATATTGTTAGTGAATACTGAAGTGCAACTGTACTGCTCTAGAATTTAATGGACTAAGTTCCGGAGATCAGAAGACCTATCACCTATGCTTTAAGATGCCACAGTCTGAAAGGAATAGGAAAAAAGTACATGAAACTTTATTCCTCAAATCACATTTTGAAAAAAAACCCCTTTTTTCCTTGTGTATAACAATAATGATAATCACTATTATAAATGATAATGTTTTTTCTCTTCAGATTGAAAGGGTATTGAAAAGATCTTTAAAAGATCTTGGAAAGAATGACTTTCACGCCATTTGAAGGAGAGTAACAGCCTCTTGCAAAAGCCAGGAAAAAAAAAGGGCTCTTAAAGAGTCGATGAGGTCCTCAAAACTTAGAAGTGCCTGAAAATTCTATTCACAATGAAATCTGACTGAGAATGTTCACATCTGAATGAAAGTCAAAGCTGACCAGTCTTAGTCTTTTAGACCAAGGCTCTTCTTAGGTCTCCATTTTAGGCCTAGTGCTCTTCAATACCTTCATGAACTACTTGAGCACAGGACTTGAAGGAATACTAAGTAAGTTTGCCGACAACACCAAACTGGGAGGAGCTGTTGACTTCCTCGAAGGCAGAGAGGCCCTGCACAGAGAATCCAACAAATTAGGGAGCTGGGCAATCGTCAACTGTATGAAGTTCAACAAGGAAAAGTGCCAGATTCTCCACCTGGGATGGAGCAACCCTGAACATATGGACAGACTGGGGAAAGAGAGGCTGGACAGCAAGCCCATGGAAAGGGACCTGGGGGTCCTGGTTGATGGCAAGTTGAACATGAGTCAGCGGTGCCCTGGAAGCCAGGAGGGCCAACTGTGTCCTGGGGGGCATCAGGCACAGCATCGCCAGCCGGGCAAGGGACGGGATTGTCCCGCTCTGCTCTGCACCAGGGTGGCCTCATCTCGAGTGCTAGGGGCAGTTTTGGGCACCACAATATAAAAAAGACATTAAACTATTGGAGGGCATCCAAAGGAGGGCTACAAAAATGGTGAAGGGCCTTGAGGGGAAGCCGTATGAGGAGTGACTGAGGCCACTTGGTCTGTTCAGCCTGGAGGAGACTGAGGGGAGACCTTGTTGCAGTCTTCAACTTCCTTGTGAGGGGAAGCAGAGGAGCAGACACTGATCTCTGTGATGACCACTGACAGGTCCCAAGGGAATGGCTTGGAGTCGTCAGGGGAGGTTTAGGTTTGATATCAGGGAAAGGTTCTTCGCCCAGAGGGTGGTTGGACACTGGAACAGGCTCCCCAGGGAAGTGGTTACAGCACCAAGCCTGACAGAGTTCAAGAAGTGTTTGGACAATGCTCTCAGGAACATGGTGTAACTCTTGGGAAAGGTCCAGTGCAGGGCCAGGAGTTGGTCTCAATGATCCTTCCGGGTCCCTTCCAAGTCAGGATACTTTATGATTCTATGATTCCATATCTCTAATTACTACTGTCACTAACAGAAAAACTGTAGGGATCCATTCACTTGACTTTGTTGTATGCAGGAGAGAAGAGATGAAAACAAATTTAAACAAAGCTGGCATGGGGTCTACATGACAGGATTTGTTTCAGGATTATGACCACAGAAGACAAGGTGATAAAAAAACCCCAAAACACCCCAAGAAATTATAATCTGATCTTTCAGATTTTGTGTGTTAGTTGAAGACTCAGAAATAAATTATGTTGATGCTTGATTACCATTAGTCAATAATCCAAAAATTTAAATTTCTCATCAACTCTTACCTTAGTGGACTCTTAACAGCCAGAACTTGAAATTCCACAAAGGAATAGAATTGTTTTCCCTCTTTCCAGGCGGATGATTGTTTTCTGAAGTAATATCCATGTGGAGACTTTTAATTTTTGCCAATTACTTCCCAAAAAAATATTTGTAATTCCCTAACAAGATAGAAATTGCACTTCTTCAGCAAGCTTGAATCAGCAGGACGTCAGTGTACATGTTGAAGACTATTTATAGTGAAGGGGAAAATCTGTGTATGTGCATAGGTGTCCTGCTTTAAGGTTTATATTCTGCTGAAAACAAAAATTCCTTTCTTTATATCCTAGAATGCAAAACAAATTTTTACCTTGGGCTGCTCTTCAAAACCCAAGGATCCTAACAGCCATGAAAACACTGTTTTAAATATTTTTCAGCGTGTCAAGAATTGCATAGACTATGGTTATTAATCTTTAGCTTCATAAATTCCCCCCACACCCTGAGATTCCAATTTAGCTGACAGGGTCAAAAATTCTCCTCAACCAATTGGACAGAAAATAAACCTACTTACCTTGTTTGCTGCTACATTTTCATCATCAGCAATGTAATTGTGTTTCGTGTTACTAAGAAGGTACCTATGTTGGAAGATGGCGAGGACTTCTGTGGCCAGAATAAATAAGAAGGTGGAAAGTGGATTTTAAAAAAAATACATATTTATATTTATATATATATATTTATCTTCAATAATTATGTTGTTTAATCTCTGTTGAGAACACACCTACAGCTGTTCTTCTCCTCAGCTTTCTGTAACAAAACTAGTATCATATTTCCTTATGTGACATTTCCATGATAACACTGAACACATATTTTAACTGACCTTAGATTATCAGAAAAATGTGAAAGTACTGTAGTCAGTTCTTTCATACATGTGTCTGTGTTTATTTTATTTTTGTCAGATATTGTTTTCTTCTTACACAATGTAATAGGAATGTGACAGTGACAAGTGCGGGTGTGTCTTCGAATAATTTTTCATGCTGAATTTGGATCTGTCTTTAATATGAGGTTTCTGTACTATACATAAGGCACTGGACATGTGATTTTCAGATCTTGATGTGAATTTTCACTTCCAGCCAGGTGACAGACACAGACATGTGAACACCTGGGTTAACCTTCTGTGGATGAGAGTATTCCCGCAATGGAGCAGTACTATCATTAATATCCCCACTGGTTTTTAAACTCACTCCTGTAAATCAGGTTATTTGAGCTAAAATACCTTTTCAGAGCTGATTGTGTCAGTTGTTAGAGGTTGCCTGTCCTTGGTGGTGGAGGAATTGTGAGAAACCATTTGATGACTATCAGCATGACTATGTTATTTCTGCATATCCCTGTATAGTGGGTTGGTTCCAGCTGGACCTTAACCAAAATTGAACTAAATATGTGCTTAGGCTCTTTGGTGTTTCTAAAATCTCATTTTCTCTCATGCTTTATTCCAACTGCTAAATAAAGATGTCTTCTTTCAAGGAGCTGTTTGTCAATATCAAAAGAAAAACAGGTGCCTGAAACCAGTCAGATCTGCAGCATGATAGACATTAGCATATACAGGATAGCGCTTGCCTCCTGACTGAAAATAAAAGAAAAGCAAGATTGCACACAAACACAAGCTCAGGATCAGACAAGTCAGAGAGGAGCCAGAGAAGTCACTCCTGTAACATTGCAAATGACATGTTAGGATTCTGGGAAAGGCTGATACCAACTCCACTGTATACTCTTGCAGTTACAACTCTCTACAAAAAAAAAAAAAAAAAAACTCACAACCCTTTTGAGTTTATTACCCTTTGAATACATATACATTCTCTGCCTATGAATGAATACTTATCTTCAGCAAAATTATATTTGCTGACTCTAGAAGTTGCTTTATAAAACTTTGACCTTTGAAGTCAATGAGAGTATTATCACCTGACTAATGGTGTATGTCCACAAAGCATTAAAATCTGTTTTGTCTTACTATATGACACTTGCTGATGATTTTCTTTGGCATATTTCAAGTAAGCTCAAGAAAAACTAATGTAAAGAATAGAATTTTAAGCAGGCCCTGAGCCCTTGGCTTCTCCTGTTTCCTGCAGAAGCAGGAAAATATCTTCTGTGACGCCATCTCCAGTTTCCTTGACATGTTCCACATGACAGAGTCTCTGAATAGAGCCAGGAAGATGAACAGTTACTGTTCTCTGCTCTGGACTTAGTTTTTAAAGAAACAGAAATTATTTGTGATACATTTTTGATGGCTGACAGGGTTTTTGCCCTTGGCATTCTGCAGAGCTTTTAGTAAAAAGTCTATTCCTTTGGGAAATCCCAGTGTTTCAGAGTTTGTAGGTGTAGAAAATCCTTTATTGCACTTTAGAATCACTTCCATATAAAGAAACAATTTCAAGTAGTTGAGGTCTTTTGCAGATATTCCTTTCAAGCCTTCATCTTGTCTGAACCTTGAACTATTGCAGTCAAGTTAATTAGAGCAGCCTTTAGAGGTTCAAAAGATTCAGACAGTTGCAATACTGTGCTTACAAATTTTCAAAAACTTTTCCAATAGTTCCTCTCTGATATTTGTATTATATGGAAAAAATGTAACACTATGATGTTATGTATAAAGATACTATCCTCTGCGCTCATTTGGGCTGCCCTGCATGACTAATTCATAACTATGCTATTTGTGAGTAACGGCATCATCTCATATTTATTTTCAAGAACTGTATAATATGTAGTGCTTATGCATGCCTGTGATGATCTAAGATTGTATCTTTGGGGACTGTTACACTGTTCTATTATAGCCAATACATATAGTAATGCCTACAGTTAATGCTGCCTGACGCTTTCTAATATAGGACATTTTACATCGCTAACTTTGCCGAGTGTAAACCACTTGGATTGCAACTTTTCAATATATGACTCTTGATGAATTTTCTGGAAGAATACTTCACCTGAAAAGATTCAGTTTGTGGTTGGGTTTGGGATTTTTTTGTTTGTTTCTTTCTTTCTTTTTTCCCAGAACAATGTTAAAAAAAAAGTTTTTGTTCTTTGAATAGCTTTTGTAGTTTCTCATAATTGGGATGTGCTAACAATACAACTTGGCAGTGGATTGACTCCTTGAGGAAGTACTCACTGGAGTGTCCTCATATCTCCTTTGCTCACTTCTTTTCTTTACTGCTGCCTAGTGATCTTAGGGTAAGATTACAAAAGGTAGATGTAAGGAACTTTTAATGGCAAGTGTTCCTTACAAACTATGTTTTTGTAAGTTCAGTGAGCCAAGAAGACCAAAATAAAGTAATATGATTAGCATCTAGTTAATTTCTCTGTTTGATTAGGCACGAGTTGAGATAATTTTGATTAATTAACTTTATTTTGCTGCTTTTAAGAATAATGAATTTTATGCTGCAACACAAAATAATTAATATCAAAATAAAAGACAGTCATTGTGTCTTTGTTAATGTTTGACTTTCTAGAGGAAAATTCATTTCCTATTGCGTTCCTGTAGAAAGACTGATAGAAACACATCCATGTCCTTCTAAAACACGATCTCCTTGTGTGAGGACAATGAACACAGTCCAAGATGACATAGAGGCTTGATGGCAAAACCTAGTAAAGTGTTTACTAGTAAATTTACCCTTGTCTATTGATAGCAAAACCTGTATTATGATACCAAATGATCACCAGTGAGCAGCTGCTAAAATATAACAGAGCAAATCCAGTAGAATTCAGCCTATCCTAATACAGGCAAACTTCTGGAACAAGGCCTTTTGTTCCAGTGCCGCCAGTCTAAACAACAAGGCTATTGACTGCATGTGCCAGCCTTTGTTACTGGGGGCTACCTGAAAAGATTAAAATTGCATGAATCTGCAATTTCAGATCCATCAATTCTCAGCTGCAAAAGTCCATCTGTAAACTGACCCAAGAGGAATAGACTGTTGACTTAAGCTATGTTAAAGGGTCATACTGTCATAGTCTTATCTCTAGGAAATAAATTAATTTCCAGTGCCAGTGCTAAATAAGTCTCAAGAAGCTGTAGCATAGTTTTGATCTTTCATATTGCCACAATTATTGCAAAAAGTCATTAATTCATCTGTGGACCATCAGAAAAATCAGTAAGTCCTTTAGACAACTTCACAGAAAGGAAACAAAATGAAAGGCATTCAGACCACTTCCTCTTCCACTTTGTCACAGTTTTACTAAGCTATATACTGACATGAACACGCTTCCCCAAAAAGGAACTGTTTGTGAATCATCTCCAAGAGCCACAAAAGATTCCTTGCCTTTTGCACCCCTTCCTTTACAGAATATGATATTACTTTTGTTCAGGCTATATTGAATCCACAGCAAAATCTGCAGGCTAATGATGAATCAAGTAGAAATTTTACTTTCCCTTCTCTATGCTGAAAGGCAGCTTGCACAGTTTTGTGAAAAGTTTTTCAAGCACTAAGCTAACATTAGCATAATATTATATGAGTCAAACTTCTGGTAAGAAGTACTGGTAGAACTCGGCTGCACTGCAGTGTACTGAATAAATCTACATTATGACAATTGCAGGAAGACTAAATTGTCCTGGTTCTGGCCAGGACAGGGGTAAGTTTTGCAGTAGCCAGGAGGGGCATGGCTAGGACCCAAAGGTTATTCTGTACCACCTCACATCATTTTCCAGGGATGGGGAAGGGCTCCCTTCTGAGTTGGCGTAGAGTGGCAGAGGGACCAATTGGGTATTGTCTGTTGTCAGGGGGTTTCCGTGTGAATCGTTCAGTTTTTGTACCCCCTGTCATTAGTACTGTTGATTATATTGTTCATTTTCCTATCTCATGGCTGTTTCCAGTAAATTGGTGTTGAATCTTCAAACTGAAAAAAATCCCATAAATCTTAAGTTCATATTATTCATTCATAAAAATGCATTTATATTGCTTTAGAAGATAACTTTCCCCTACATTGTTCAGTTTTCTCTTTTTCAGTTATTTAAGAAGAAAAGATAGTTAAGCTTTTTTATTTTTCTCATCTGAATGGAAAAAAAATTACGGTTTTTAGTCTTTCTCCAAATATCAGAAGAAACATCCTGTTCTTTCTCAATGTTTACAAATGTCTTCATGTTCCTAAAGGAAAACAGCTAACAGTTTACCACCCAAACTAACATTCTCTTCACTGGACAACACTGGTTATAGGATCTGGAAAAGGTTTGATAGGCCGTGTTGAGAAAAAAAAATGCTGGAGATATTCACACTCTTGAAAAGTCAACCTGTAAATACTATACTCTTAACCAGAAAAAACCCCAAAGTTCTCTATGAAAATAAATCCTGCATGAGCTGCAATGGAATTTGTACTTCATTAAAAATCTGTGAGACTGTCTGCATTCTCTGTAAAAACACAGAATTTCAGATGTCCCTATTCTCTACATACTTACTCATTCTAAAAGTGTACTTAGTCATGAGAACACAAATTACAAATTCAAAGAAAAAAGCAAAGAAGGTCTGTCTTTCAGATATGGAACCTACATTTGCATCAGTCCTCAACCTACTGCTTTCTTAGATTATGACACCTCCTTTCAAAAACTGAAGAGGACGTTCCCTAATTTAATTTTCAGGTAATGCACTCTTCATAATGATCATTACATTAACTATGAGAATGAGCAAATTGTTACGGCTGATCAGACATTTAAAGTGTTCTCTAAGGATAAAATTGTCCTTCGGCTTCACTCCATGCTCCCATCCCAGCCCAACTATTAAGCTAGGATTTTCTTAGTCATTTTATAAACCTGTTCTCATCCTCACCAAGGCAAGGGAAGCTACATTCCAGTGGTAAGACAGTACTACTTCGAATAGAGCCAAGGAGTTCAAGGAGCTAGCTAAAACTTTTTATCTCTGATGTAGATGTAAACATCTAAACTCTGCTGGTGACCAATAGGGTGAGCTGAAAGGGCAAGCAATGCGATTGCACAAGATTATTTTTATTTTAGATTTCCAGTTTGAGGCTTTTAAACATAAACTCATTTTAAGTTAGGTAATATTGGTACATCTTCACTTTCTATGTATATTCTCCAATCAGCTGTTCGAATTGCCTTTTCCGTGGAGCTTTTGCCTCATTCAAGGCACAAATCCTCTGCTAGGAATATATCAGAAATGTGTAGAACATATGTAGACTAACCAGGGACGTAAAGATATTGATCTCATCTCTGTTCGCATTGGCTTCACGGTGCCCTTAGTCAGGGCTAGCTGTGTCTGTTACTGATGGAAGTAGTTGCATGTAAGATTCCAGTTTCAAGTGTTGCAGAACTAGAAAGGTGGGTGGTTAAAGTGTCAGGGGAGTGCACGAAGAGAAAAGCAGGTCCTGTAGATAAAATATGCATTCTGCCCCACGTAATTTAGTCCTAATTCTGTTGTAAAACTTCTATTTGATACTAAGCAAGCCATTAAAACATAGTCAAGTGTGGTTCTAAATATAACTCTGAAAACCCAGTTCAAGATATCAGGTATCCAGCAAGAGGTGCAAAACATCTAGTATTTACATTTGTAGCAAATATCAATAAAAATGCTACTTTAAAAATAAAAGGTACTATATTCTCTTAGGTTTTTAAATCTAGGCTTCTTTAATTGAACGGCAGAAATCAGTGGACAACTCTGACAATAATTGCTGTAATTTCATGTCTTAGTTCTACATGGGTAGAGAATGGATAACAAAGCCCCCCTTATTTAATGGGCACATTGCAAAGAAAAATTATTGGTTCTTAAAAAAACTGCTACATTGAGTCTATCATCCAAGTCCACAAGGAAAGAGTAGTGTATAGATCACATTCTTTGAAAGCAAAAATTTGGGGAAAGAAACTGTCCTTATCAATAAAGAACTAAATATCATAACGTCAGTCCAAAAAATTACCAAGAATCTATTACTCTAAACATTGCCATTACTTTCTTCAGTTATTTAAACTTGATTGTGTTAGTGTCTTAATCTAATCTAGAATCAATGTTTTTCAGATCAATGGAAGTTATGTCTCAGTAGTTCAGAGAAATAGGAGGTCCTCTCTCCAAGGCTTTCATGTAAAGAATCTTGTTCAACAGTTGTTCCTTCAAGTGATCCCACTTTCCTCCATGTGTTGGAAGAATTAACCCCTTTTACCTGCCTGAAATGGCCTCTCTTGGAACTGCACTCACTACAAAATGGGAAACATAACTCTCAGCTGTGTGTTGGAAGAACAGATTGCAAGAAATACTTTTTTCTAGCATTTCTGTTTCTCCATTTTAACTTAAACATCTCAGACCACCTAGAAGACAACAGACTGAGATGGAGATGAGGAAGAGGTGAGGAAACTAAGAGGGACAGAATTTACAGAGAATAACAGATTATAAGGATGAGCCACATCCCAGAAGTTGAGGACAAATAAGCATAGGATCAAAACGGGAGAGAAAAAATACCAGGTGCAAAGGGATACTATGTTTTTCAGACCTGAACTGTCAACTTAATCTGGCCATTACGGAGTTTTAAACCATCCAGTTGTCTTAGATCAAGAAAGCCTGGGTTATGGAAACATGAGTAGTATTAACCTCAACTTCCTCTAAGCAGTTGCAGAATAGGTGACATAATTCCGATCAGTAAAAAAAGGTCAACAAAATAAATCAAATTTACACTTTGAGTCATCTGACCAGACATAGGCATCTGCTTTAGGACGAGATAAAGCATGCTGGGAAGATGCTGAATATCTTTCCTTTGGCTGTGAAAAAGTAGCATAGGACGATTGGATCAGATGTTAATGTCTAGAGCACAGACCATCCCATTTAGCCATATCAATCCCGCCTTTTGAAACCCTTTAGCTAACCACTGGCTGTATCTCAGTGACTAAATGCTTCATTTCTAAGCCTCACTCCCAAATACTAAAAGGCAGATAATAACCTTAATATAACCAAACATAAGTTACTGACAGTCACTTTATTATGAAGAGTAATGATCTTGTGGATAAACCTATGCATACCAAATATATCTGTGATCCCTCGGTTAGAGCAAATCCTTGAGATGTAGACCCATTCCCATCCAATACAGATCTCCATGATGTTTTCAATCCTGTAAACTTTCAGCTAGCTGGGATCTACCACCATAAGTATTTCAAATTCAGTTGTTCCACTATCTATGAAGACCTTTATAGACATTACAGCAGCACATAACGAGGTCAAAATGGAGTTGACCTTTCAAATGAACTTGATTCCATGATCTGTACTTCGCCCATAAATTAGAACATTCTTTACTCTGCTAAACAGAAGAACAATTTAGTGCCACTAAAGCAATTGTCCTCTTCAAACTGGAAGCTCTGTATGCACATTGTAAAACTTCCTGCCTGGCTGATATTGTCTGGTTCTTTCCCAAGCTGGATTAACTGAGGCTGTTCAACCACCCCTGAAAACATTTGCTACCACTGTCAGAACTCAAACTGGCCTGGCTTTCCAGTCTTCCTAGACTGCTCTATTACTGCATTCCATACAGATTCTCTACTGGAAATATTTATATGCCATGTTAGGAAAGCCATTTAGGAAGCTGGCAGTAAGGTTGGTTTCAACAAACAAAATATTGTTGAAATTTGATGCGTCCTGCCTCTAGTGAGGAACATATGAAACACCTTAAAAAATCAGAAAGAAGCAGTGATTTAGACAATTCACCATGCAGCCTTTGGACAACTTGATTTTTCTTCTAGAGAAAGCAAGATGAGAGCAAGCTAACGTGGAACCTTTTGTAGCAAAACACAACAATAAAAACCGGTCACAAAAGCCTGGTACCTCTCAGGTGCTTGAACCATAGCACTACCACATGGTATTTTTGAATAGTGTGATTGATTCTCCTGAAAAGTCTTATCAAGCAACAAGAACAAAAGGTTACAATGGAAGGCAAAAAAGAATTAATGGCAATGCAAGCAATGAATATGTATAAAAGAAGAAATTTTTTCACTGAAGACTAATTGTGGAGCGTGGTCAGAAACACTAAAAACTAGTGTTAACTCTGAGCTTTGGCTCTTTCCTTGAAATACTAAAAATGGAGAAGTACTGGTGAATGGTATTTCTATTGAATCATCCAAAAAATCAAAACGCCTAAGACCTGGTTGACTGCATTGGTGAGACCCTTAGTACAGATTAAGATGTTCTATTTTTATGCCTTTGCAAAGCAAAGTAACATCTTCAGCAACTGCTGCCATCTCTTTGCTAACGTGTGAATACCGATTACCTTCAAAGACTGTCCTTCAAAGGGTGGCTACAACAGTGACATTACGCTGTGTACAGCTCAGAAACGAGTCAGCCCACCTCTTAGGAATGGTGATTAAATGCTCATCTCCAGAAGGCAGTCACAGATCTTAACCATCTTAATTTCGTATGTAGGCCCATCCTTCCACCAATGATCCCGCTACTGTCACTGAACGACCCCCTCTTTCACCACCTTAGATTAAGCCTAGCCCTTGAAGATATCAAGAAGTGGATTAAAAACCTTACTGTAGACTAGTTAGAAGATTAGGAAAGTATGAAAAGTATGAAAGTTCTTAGATGCTTTATGTGCACAAATGATGTCCATCTCAAAGTCCAGTACAGAATTTCAGTTATCCAGACGAAGGTTGTTGACCTAGGACGTTGACATATTTGTCGTAAAGAACGGGCAGATTAATCAAGTCTGAGAAAAGAATCTCCAGCTCTTTCTACATAAATCATCCAAAGCCAAAAATGGATCATTTTCTGAATGAGTATCTGCTGGACGATGGTCCAAAACTTGTCTATCAAAGTAGAACACTGAGGAATTTCTTGGTTTTTTAGAAATACCTTTGAAAGACTTTGGAAAAAAAAATAAAAACTTTGATCAAAAACGAGTTGACTCAGTGAGTTGGTTGATTACACAAACGTGACGAACTCTGCTTCAACCTGCGCTGTTTTGTGGCAGAGTATGGCTCCCTGGTGTGGCATGGAATAGGAAACATTGGCTGGAACAACTTCTGCGGTATGACAGAACACATGGTTCAGCATTCCTGTCCTGACACCAGTTTTGTCCCGCCCATCAGCCCTTTGGAGACCAGAAACTATGCCTTGAAGAGTTTTCTCTTGAAGAAGTAACTCGTTACATCTACCTTTGCATAATGAAGCCTTCCATTCATGAAGTTAATGGCTTGCTACACAGCACCTCACGTGAGGCACCCCCAGATGACACACGAGGTGACAAGAACAGGTTGTGGGGTGTAACTAACGCTGGACTCACAAGCAAGTCAACAGCTCAGCTACTTTCTGTTGGCCCATCATACCAGGGAGGCCTTGGCGGGGCCTTCCCGGCTTGGCAAACACGGCCAGCCGGGAGATGGAAGGCACATATCCGGTGTTGGCAGCCACCATCGAGGGCTGCTTAGTTTCTTTTACGGCAAAGGCATCCAACCAAGGAAGTTTGGACGGGGAAGAAGCGCGTGCAGACACGTTATATGTGGCACTACCGTAGGGCGATGGACAGGGCGATGGTGGAGCCCGCGAGGGAGCGGAGCTCGGAGGGTCGCGGAGGGGCGAGCACGGGGGGCTGCGGACGGGGGCGGGG
>VZTE01004781.1:1294813-1325766 GCA_013397775.1 Eulacestoma nigropectus
AGTCCTTTCCCCACGTTCACACAACACTTCGACTCCTGGAGGAGAAGGGGGGTGCTGGATGGGGCGAGCAGCGCTGACAGCCCCGGCAGGGAGCACGCCGAAGTGCGAGCCCGGCGCTGTGCAAAAATGTGAGCAAAGCCGAGTTATTGCCTCTGTCCGGGCCGGGGGGGGGGAAGGGGGAGGGCAGAGGGGCTTTCCTCTTGGATTTGTGTCCATGCCAAAGTCCTGTGCCACCATCGTGTGCCTTGGCCGTGCAGCAAGCTGCGGCGATGCAAAATATTAAAATTTAAACTCCTCGGCTCTTCGTGCTCCAGCGATAGGGTTGAGGTTGCGAGGGAAGCCAGAAAGATTGAAAGTTAAGGCTCTGACACGCCATCCTTCACTCGTCACTCGGGAGGTGGTCAAAGCGTGTGCTGACGGGAGAGGGAGGTCTTGGGGTGAAGAGGGAACAAGGTGACAGCCGAACTTTGAATTTCCTATCTTACGTGTGGCAATTTCACATCCTTGCCCTTTACTGAAAAGCATCATGGTTGTCTTGGATTGAACTTCCTTGTTTTTATTTTTACCAGAAGTCATCTCTGGGAGTGAAAAGCTGTTGTTGTTTTGGAGCTGTTCTTGCCTTTTGGGTAGAAAAGTGGCCTCCCAAAACCAAAAATGCTCTTATCTCATAGTTAATATGCATCCAGGCAATGATCTATACAAAAATATACATCCAGAGGCTGGAACTCTTAAGGTGAAAGGGAGGCAGATAGCCTTCAGGAGACTTGACAGAAGATGTCTTACTGTACAGCTGGTGCACATGTATGTATCTCTCATTAATGGAGTTACATCTATGATGCCGTGGATAAACAGACCCTGTAGAAGTCCGTGGAAGGTGCCCTGGGTGGGCTTGTATTTTAAGCAAGTTGACTGTCGAGCAGAGGTGCTGAACTGATAGACTAGAAAGAAGACCAAAGGCCTGTATTCCCAAGACAGATAAATCATGGCTAATTGATTTGGCAAGTTTCCCCATCCTCATAATGTGGCTTAAGCCAATCTTGAAGGGATCATCCGTGGAAGTAGGAGAGAAATTTAGGAACCACTCTGCATCTCAAGGGATTGCCAAAAACTTGCTTTGACTTTGGAAAAAGTTCTGTTGGGTTTCTGGAGTTGGGCCTGTAGACTATGCTGTGGCCAATACTTGCTCTTCTTGTGTTGCTGTGTTTGATCAAAGATGGACAATGAGATACCGGTTTTGATGGGCGCAAAGAAATGACCAGAAACATTCTGTTTGCTGGGAATTGGGCTGAGACTAAGAATGACTGTTGGGCATGACTCTTCTTGGCTGTCTTAAATTGTGTTCAAAATGTTGACTTGTTGGCGCAGTAGTCTGTCGGGCACGGTTGTCCTTTGGGCAGGTCGTGTGTGATGGCCATTGCACAAAAGCCGCTTTTGGAAAGCACCTGAAGAGATACTTTTATATTTTAAAAATCAGACACATTGTTTGATCTTTTGCAAGTGCAAAGTTTAGTTAAGATGCCAAAAGTATTAATGTTTTTAGACTCACATGTGGTCAAGCTGTCTCTTTTTTCTAAATTGTTGTTCATTTTTGACACGTTTTGTCTTATAATGAATTTTCTAGCCATGACTGAAAAATCATAAAATCATAAATAATTTAAATATAGTGAGCACTAATTTGGGAAGGACATAGCTGCAAGTTGACCTGAAATGTTAAGTATTAAGTAATTTAAACTGTTATGTGAACTGCCCGTGTTATTGACTGTGGGTTTACTTCTGTTTCATGGTTGCCTTCTTTATAACTCATGCAATACAATATTCTTTGAATATTCTTTGAATCTGGTGTTTGAAATCAGTTTGTTATACTTCCATTTTTCTTTCTGGATCTTGATCTGGTGTCTTGATCAAAAAAAAGTTGTGTAATCTATTTGCAATTGTTTGCTTAAGTATGAATGCCAGCTATTTCTGCTGATACGTGTCATGGTTCTTCCAAAATACAAATGAAAAATCATCTTATAAAAAAATGAAGGTAAGTTTGTTTTTCTTCAAAAAAAAAAATCTTAATGGATTCACTTGTTTGTGGGATTATTTTTGTTCTGGATGTCATCCCTGAAGAGAGGGTTCCGATCTCTATGTAGGCCAGTGATTTGGCATTCAAAGATCAAGACCTTGAAATGTACTAATGGACTGGCAGTATGACTGTTGGGCTGGCTGTGTATCCTCAATGTCATTTGTTCCCATGCATTTTAGAGGCTGTGGTGATGACTACTTGCTCTTTTTTTGCCTTTTTTTTTTTTTTTTTTAACTGGGGTAGAAACTTTTATTGAAAAACATTGAAGAGACTCTTTTTTTCGAGATGGAAAATGAAACAATCAGTAATGTTGCCAGCCTCTGTGCATGAGGCAAATAACATAATTTTTCTGTTTGCAAGTTTGATTCTTCGAGGGACAACGTGTTTGTTAGTGAGGTGGACAGACATGGAGAAACTGATGAACAAGACAGGTAAAGGAAGACATAAGAAAAGGTGCCATCGGGTTTTTATTTCCCCAAGTTTGTTTCAACAGGCGTTGACATCTTATGGCGCCTCTCTTTGTATGTGTCTGCTGCAATTTGTTAGTGTGGTTTTTGAAAAATCCTTTGTACAGCCTTTGGGCAAATGGTGAGGGTTACCTTCTTTTTCAGTGTGACAACTTTCCTTTGGTTTACTGACCTTTTTCCCACCAATTGAAACATTGTTACTTGTTCTCATCATCTTCACGGGAATAATTAGAAGTAGGGTATCCGCCTTATTTCCAAGGTTCTTTCAGAAGCAAACTGTGTTTGCTCTTTCTGCAGTCACATCCCTTGACCTCCTTTGGCAAACTCTTGCAGTGATGTTTGGGATAGAAGTCATCCTGAGTTGTGGTTGGCATGACAAGTTTGTTTGATGAAATGTGGAAATGATTCCATACAAGTGCTCCCTGGGACAACTGTGTGCCAGCCAGCAGGTCAGATGTACCAAGTGGCAGTCGGTAGACAGCTACTAATCTGTGCTGAGTGTGGAAGAGTGTCTTTCCCGTAAAATTTAATAACTTGTTTTTGTATTAGATGAGGTGGAAATGTATTGAAGTTCTCTGCTGTTGGACATTGTATCTAGTCAAACTGCTGAGTGTTTCTGTCTCTCCTCAGGGAACTACTGGTACTGCTGATAGTATGTATGGCCCCCTGGATCCATTTGTCTAACTCTGGCTAGGCTTGGGCCACTATTGTGACTCGTATCAAAACATTTTTATTAGGTTTTACTAATAAGTAAGCAAAACAGTTTGTGTGAACTTTGCTAGTGCACCTATGCCTTGCTGCCTTTTTTTCACTGTATTTCAACTTGATGTTGCTCATAAACCTAGTGTTTTAAGGTGTCTTAATCAATTTCCATTAAAATAATATAGATTAACATATTGAAAGTCCTGTATTTCAAAATTATAGACTTTTGTATGTTTTATAGAATGGAAAACTTTTTTTTTTTTTTAATTCTTCCAGTGCCTTGCAAAAAACATGCATTTTTTCATACTGGTGTCTAGTACTCTCAAGGTGATACTTCACTTCCAATGATGATTTGGTACTTTTGATTTTATTTTTAGAACTAAAGCCTTTGACATTAAATTATACAGATACAGTGAAATTACAAACTGAAACAAATTTCAGGAGCAACTGGCTGAAGTTCTGTGGTCTTGCATTAAGCTATGTGTCAGGTTTAATCACCTAATAAGTAAGCCCAAAGACACGTATTCCAAGAAAATTTAAACTTTGTATATACAGTAGTGGCCACAAGTCAGAAAAAGTGATCCTGTGGGCTGTTCTTCATCTACTGTACTAGTATTTAAATGATAGAATGTAGAAAACTGATGGACAAATGCTGTCATTTTGTCGAAAATTTGATACTGCATAGGAATTACCCACTTAAACCCAAAGTTTCTCTCACAGTCCTAGTAACACTGCAGTGATCAAATCTTCATCATGTTTTGTGTGCATTTACTGTAAAGTTTAAACATTTGTTTTGCTTAAGTTAACTGAAAGGGTAAATCTGTTATCTACAGTGTGCACCTTGGAGTTTGTTATAATTTCTTATGGCTATTTGATGAAAAATTACTATTAACAATAAATTAGAATTGGCTGTTCAGGCAATAGCCAATTTTTTCCTCATTGAAATGGGTTGTTTTCATTCAACCTGTCTTGGAGGAAGTCCAGATTGTCTTGAGATCTCTCTTCTGCAGCTTGTTTCTGATGTGCTGATTCCCAAGACCTTGGTTAAGGATCTTGTTCATAAGGAGGGTCTTATAGTCATTGAGGTGTAATGCCTGGCTTTTTATGGTTTTATTTTGGCAGCTGGTGGAAATGTTACTGCTTGTTTCAGGAGAGGTAGAAGAGTTACATTCACTTGACTGACCCTACCCAACTAAAACTAGGAATTTACATCAGATGTGTTTGTGTTGCTTCCACACCTTAGGGACTACACATCTGACTTAAAATAGAGTTGGGGATTAGCTGTTCATCCTCCATGAGTGACTTTCGCTTCTTTAAACCAGAGCACGAATACAAGAGCACTGCAGGAATGGAGACATCACATTTAGTGCAAGAAACTTGACTTTTCTATGTCGCTTGCCAAGCTGCTTTTCGCCAGCTTGAGTTAGCCCCAGAACACTGGACAAAATTGAGGACTAGTGCCCCGTCTTCTGGTGCTGCTGCAGGGGAAGTGCCTGAGCTGGCCCTGTGGTTTACTCCAGTGTGCCCTGCCCTCCGCAGTGCCGCTGGCTTGGCAAGGCTTGGGGCTGCTCCCAGGGTGAGCTCAAACACATGCAAGCAAAGGAATGAGCCTCTGTCTGTGTCCCGTGTAGAACACAAATGGTTCACAGATAAGGAGATGTCTTAGCAGGTTTTATGCACAAAACTCTTTTGTATGTACATGCACAAAATCCGTATAGTTAAAAAAACCTTTTTATTTTTTCTGTATAACTTATTTTGGATTGCTTATGTCCATCACAGCAAAAAATGATGGAAGGGAGAGAAAGTAGGAAAGGGGGAGAGATGCCTCATTCATAAAGCATGTGAGGCTCTGATAATTCTTGACTTTCACAGTCTGCCTTTTACTGTGATTTAATTTCTTGAGGGTTTTTTTGGTCAATCAGAGGTTTACTGCTGTGGTGCCAGTCACGTTTAGAGTTACAGAACAATTACTTCCAACTTGCAAGACTGTACTATCACAGAAGGTTGCTTCCACTATGCTGATGTTCAGTACCTCTTGAATGAGGATAAATTATCGGACACAAAGAACTTAATGAGACATGCCACAGCCCCTTGTTCTTCAGGAAGGTTGGCGTAGCTGGAACAGCATCAGTGATGCTGTGTCCCTTTTAGACCTCTCAGTAGGTGCAGCTTCATTTCTTCCTGACTGCTGCAGCATTTCTGATCTGTGCCAAAGCAGTAGAAAAAACCAAGTTACTAACAGTTATGCTTTCATCTTATTCAACCAGAATATGTGATAACTGGATGTGCAGATCTGTTGGATATAGCAGATAAGCAGCCCTATAATGCCCCTCTTATTCTTCTGTAATAAATTCCAAATCTGCTGTTACTGGACAGTGTATTATTTTTGTGTTTCTGTTGGAAGCACAAGCTCCACAAACTGTATTTGCAGGGTAAAAAGGGATGCACAAGTCTCTCCCCATTCTCATCTATGCCTTTGAGGTTTTGAATGGCTGAATGCCATGTGATAAATATTATGGGTCAATAAATACAGGGTTGATTATTTTTTAATCTTAGAATAAAATACTTACAATTCATGTATTAAACATACCATGTGGTTTCTCTGACAGTGTGTTGTTAGTCCAGAAAATATCTTAAAAGTTTGGTATTTTATATCATCAGTTGTATTTTCCTGAACTATAGTATCTCTCTAAGAAGAGCTTTTATTTTTCTAATTTCTGTTGAGCTTTTATTATTTACACACAAGAATTTTGTGCTCTTTGAAATTATTTCTTTGAACTTCTCTCCATATTACTTAGAGGAAAAGAAAACTGGCATATTACTGGCTCAGTACACTCTAAAGGCAAAAATATTTACTGCTTTCATAAACATCCTCAGAAGATTTACATGTGTCCCTTAATGGTGACCTGTGGCAGATATTTCTCAAGGCATCTATTAATATGTATGAAAACATAGAATGGATATGGATTAAAAAACATTTTTTAATCATAGCTTTACATTTTAGAATTACTTTAAAGCCACTTTGATAGCATTAATTGCAAAATAAAGAAACTATTTTCTAAGTATCTTTTAACTGTAAATTAGTTGTATTGAATAATGAAACTACTGTAACTCAGTTTTGTTGTGATTCTTCAGTGAGGCTTCACATTTATGATCACAGTACATACAATAAATTAGTAAAGCTCTGATCAGATCTTTCTTCTTGGCTGTGTTAAGTCTGATGGTTTGTTTCATTTCTTTTGTGGGGAAAGATAAGGTATGTATTTCAAGTGGCCTAACCACATTTATAGTTGTGCCTCTAACTCTTCTGCCCCCACAGTTTCTGAAAGTTTACGCCTTTTAAGGAAATTAAGTGTTAATGCTTATTCTTTGCTGATTTTCGTAGTAGCACATGAAAAATCAAAATTGGGTTGTTTTTTAATATCCTGGATTGAAAGGGAAGGAAGGAGATAGACATTTTTTAAATTTCCTTTTCTTTTTTTTTTTTTTTTTTTTTTTGGGTTTTTTTATTTTCTTTTTTTGAAGCATCCAAATATTTTCAAGCNATTTCCTTTTTTTTTTTTTTTTTTTTTTGGGTGATTTTCATTTTACAAAGACATTTAAATACTTCTCTTAGCATCTCCACTTCCTTTAAAATACTGGATTATGGAAATTTGCTTGGTTTAGGGAACAAGAAAAAATTTTGGCTTTACTTTGGAGATGCCACAGTTTAAAGCAAGTTGTGGGAAGGGTATTGTGATGTATTTATCACAGAAAAATGTTAGATGTACATTTTGTAAATAGGTATGTAGGGGAACCATTGAGGTACATTCTTAAGTGTGTTGAAATGGATATATATCGTCTCCAGAATACCTTCAAGACTATGATATGTTGAATGTATTCAGTGGATATTCAGAAGTCTGTAATTTATGAAGTTCTTTCCATTAAATGCAGTTCTTCAATGGAGCATCATCAGGAAGGATATTGATGACATTTTTGTTACCAATAACTAGACATATGAAGGGTGCAAAACAATTCAAAGTAAATTTGTGAGAGTTAGCTGGAGTATAGTTTGGCTAGTTGCTAAATCATGCTCATTTGTTGTTTTTTGATTTCAGCACCTGATTTTCTCCAGTTCTATGTATGCATAAAACATAGCTCGTGCTAGCACAGTGTGACAATTCCATTTTACTTTAGTGGTGAGGTCACTTACAAGGTTAAAACCAACAGACCTGGGATTGTCTCTGTAAGAAATAATGGGAATGTAAGAGTCTATGTACTGACGCAAAAGATCCATCCAGTTCAGCACCCTGATTCCTGTCACAGGTCCATAATGTCTTACTGTAGAGCAAAAAAAAGATGGGAAATGTGGCACAGCAATAGTCATTGGGAGCTTTCATGGCTGGCTTTGTTGGGACAAGGCAGATTTCAGCCTTGGTTATAAAATACCAGCAGCAGTACCTGAGCTGCCCAGATGTTCAGAGCCCATGTTCATTACCTGCTCACATCTGCCAGGGGGTTGTGGCTGCAGGCCACAAATACATTGGTGCTGCTGAATTCTGTATTACCTTGAACTCAAATTTTTCCAGAAGAGGTTGTTAGTGTATGTGATCAAACAAAACAAACACTAACTCTGTGTAAAACCCCAAGCCGTCAGCAGTGTATGCTCTAGATACCTACGGAGTCTTCAGTGCAGACTTGATGTGCTTAAGGACTATATCCCGAAATAAGGTCTAGATGGCAGCTTTGCATGAGTACACTCTGCCTAGAAAATTTGGAGAGAGGAATGTGCCCACAAAATAAAACAAATTGTAATAGCACTTGTAATAATAACTCTAGGAATTAATCTCATTATTTGATATTACTACTATTTTGTAAGTATAAACCATAGCAGATTGTACTGAAGTATAATAAATAAAATTAGGAAGATTGATGGAAAACTTTTCTGAAAACAGGAAAAACCAGTGGTTTTTTCTCCTCTCTAGGCTTTTTGCCATATAGTTGCTTTATACCATAACTCTTAGGTGGCTACTCATGTTTTCAAGACTAGCACATTTTTTCTCACTTGTTTAGGTCACAGATAAGGACCAAACTTGATCTTGGATTAGCAGTGCTTTCTAAGAACAAAGCAATGATGTTTACATCAGACTGCAGATCTTGAGCTTTTGTTCTTAGTGTATTTTTCTGTGGAATTAGTTTGTAAATATAGTTATTCTAAGTAGATATATTCAAAGCAACTTGTCAATTGAGTGAGCGTTTCCAGCAAAACAATTTCTAATGTTTCCTGAAAATGATGCTTCGACCCCAGCTTGCCACCCTCCTTTGCAGCTGAAGGAGTAACTAACTAGATGTCCAAGCATTCCCAAGTAACAGATGATTTAATGGAGTGCAGTTTTAGAGCAGTCAATCAGTTTTCACTTGTGATATAGCAAAGTCAGAAGTTTCAAAGATAAAATTTAAACTGTCGGTGCACATCAGGTTTTTTGTAATATATCTATGTAGAGAAGATTGAAGCCCAGCTTTGAAATTTGTTCTTTTCTTTGTCTAGTTCATATGCTTAATGTTATGTACTTCGGGTTTTGGTTTGGTTGTACAAAAGGGTATGTGCTGAGTGGGAGAAAAAAGGACACTTGATCTCTATTTGGTTTTAATCTGAAAAAAACTTTCATAAGACACTGTAATACAGAAGTCTAGAACAAGTTTATCATCATGACTTTCGAAGGCATTAGCTTCCAGAGAATTAACATTGGAATAAGCTGTATTTTTACCCGGGTCGTCAAGGAATGACGATCAATAACAACGAGGAATTTTTTTCCAGATGCTGAAGACAAATAAGTTAGCTTCCTGTTTCAAAAGACCCGTCAGTGTTTCAGATTCTGTTTCACTCGTGGTAGAGGCATCTCTCTTCTATCAGGGCAGGTCCTTAATTGATTTGTTTTTCCTCTCTCCCACATTGTACTCATCAGCTCTCTTGAGGTTTGTGCTGATTTATTTAAACCACCCAAGAATAAAATACTAAGTTCTGAATGAGAAGACGGAAATCACTGTATTTAAGGATGCTTCCTTGAGATGTAACATTGTAGGACTGTTAAAACATGGAAGCTGGTGCATCAAGCAGTTGTTGATTTGACAGCTTTGTCCATGACTCCAGAAACCAAATGGATATAAAGGATTACTACTTAACAAAACTTTAAAACCATACCAAGATGAGATCTTGGTCATTTTTTCATCAGCAGGATACCCATGTCACAGTTGTATGCAAACTGTACAATGCTTCTCTACTTTCATATCAATAGAGATTCAATAACACGGTTGCTTGTCTTTTACTGGATTTTTATTTTAAATGCTTATTGAGGAAAATCATTAAAACACCTTAACTTTAAAGCCAATTCTTTACAAGTATTGATTTAGGTTTTAAGTTCAGTTTTGCCCTGAAACTGGTGTGATACAGAACAAGCGTATTGAATAAGATGGTGTTTTGGAGGTTATCTACGCATGCCACAAAACATGGATTTAGTGGGGAAATAGAACGAGCACTGGGATGTGATATGGTTTCTGTCCCCATGAACATTAGGTTTTGAGCCACTCATAGTGACAGATGAAACTTGACTGTTATTCATTTATATCTATACCCATATTATTTTCCTACATTTATCCAGATAAAATCACTTGCTATGCTCTGTTCTTCATACCTTTGGATACTCATGAAAAGAAAGCAATGATGGACAGCTGTCAGTTAAGTTATACTTAAAGAGTGTGAGATACATTTTTTCAGTACAAGTGAAGATCTTACTTAAACATAATGCTGGTACTGGTCTGTAAAATGTGAAGTTCTTTATTGGTGTTACTTGAATATATTCAGTATTAATTGAATTATCCAATGCTAAGGTCGTTACTCAAGTAATTACAAGCTAGTTTTAAAACTGTTTTCTAAAAACTTCAAGCCTTCACACCTGAACATATACATATATATATATATCTATCTAATCAAAGCTAAGAAATGTAACAAAACTGATTGCATGCACACAAAGTAATTTCTTTATTATGGCAGTTTTACTGCCAAGCAAAAATAATGGGAATTAATGAGAGTCATCATTCTAGCCTATGTACGTCTATATGTGGGTTTATTATTTCTATTAGTAAAATAATGCTTTATTTGGCTCTTTATTTTTTCTTATGTACACTTGTTTATATTTATGAAGCTTGAACTAAAAGTGTGTGACTAGAAGTGATTAATTTGGAGAAAGGGATTTTATATCTCTATATGCTAAATAAAGACAAAGTATACTGAGACAGTAAATTATGAGAAGGGGAAGAAGAAATTAGTGCTTGACTGTAGAACCAGTGGAATTTTATCTTGTTCTTTTCACTAAATGAATGCTCCCTTTCTATTCATTTGTCCCTTTTGCCCAATATTTGAGTTTTACCTTCCCAATGTCTTCTCAATACCTGCCTCTCTCATTTTCAGTCAAACCACCAGAAAATTCTTTTTCCATCCAACTTGTTCAGAAAAGGGCACTTTCAGTGTGGAATTAGTTGTCTATTGATTGTAAAATAAGGATGTTTTCTATTTTTCTGCAAGAATCTGGAACTTGGTTATGTAGTGGAAGAAAGGCCTGTGCGTTAAAACTGCTTTATCTTTTGTAGAAAAATGGGTAGGCAGGGGTTGTTGAGTGTAAATGGAGGCTCTCATCATTAGGCCACCTGAGTGCTGTCTCAAAAAATGTAGTTCTCTTTTTTCTCTGTCACAGTCTAGCATTGAGCGTATCACTCAGACTTGGTATTTCAGAGATGATTGCTAATCATTTGCTCATCTCCCTGACAAAGTTTGAATCCCTGAGCCAAAGCACAAGCATAATAAAGCCTTTTTCTTTTTTGTTTTTCTTTTTTCCCCCCAAGTAAATACTGTCAGAACATCTTAGAATAAAGTAGAGCAGGCTAATTGGGTCTGATAAAGAGAAGCTATGCTGCAAGTACAAGCTACAGACCGACCTGTCCCCTTTTATGTTGATGGTTTGGTTTTCATGGGGCTAACTGCAGAGAGGTATTCAACTTGCATGCCATGTTATCTTTGATGTCCTCTGCAGTCAGTGAGGACTTTAGGCCAGAAGACCCTTTAGACCAGTTAAGTGAAATTTCTCTAAAAGGTCATAGACTTCATCCCCTTCCTCTGCAAAAAAATATAAGAAGGCTAATTGGGTTAATTTAGTCAGTTAAGTTAAATATACTTCGATGTGGCCTCCTAAGCAGTAAGGTTTTGTTTCCTTTTTCTACAGTCTTCTGATCCTAATGCAGGATAATACCCAACTTTTCATTCATTATAGGCCTTCCCTAGGGGCTGTAAACTGTGTTAGTAGGTGAATGTTGCTAAGGGATTGTACTGTTGAAGCATAAAGAGTTTAGGCACAGCATTGAGCTACTATGGGGTAAGCTAAGGTTTGTTATCTGAGTGACAGTAACTGATCAAATTATGTTTTTGAATAATTGTTGTATTTTACTTCCTTTTACATTAAATCTTGGAAGAAGTTTGGGTGGCTATGCTTTATGATTGACTTCAGTAGTTGCTCAGCTGTTCCTTCTGTTTGAGCCACAACAGTAGCTTGGCCATGTGTTAAGAGGATTGGAAAATCGATCTGGCATAATTAAAAACAACCAACAAAAAACTCTAGCTCAGAAATGTTTGGTTGAAGCAGTTCCTCAGCCTGTTTCTGTGCGTACATGTATTTGCCAGGATGACAAAGCAGGTGGGGAAGGTTATTGGAGCTGTTAAGCCTCTGGGTGATGACCACAAAAAAAACAGCTTCAGTGAGCAAGCCCTGAGACCAGGGGAAAAGCTTTTTCTATCCTGACAGTGTTTGTGTTGGTTTTTCCCTTAATGTTTCTTGGAATGGCATGATATTTAACATGTAGGACACTGTCTGTTCCTTGTCCACTTTCAACTGTGAGTACTAGGGCTCTCTTCTCTACAGCTTAAACAAATTTAAGTGCCACAAGCCTTGCTTGCTACCACTGTCTTCTCCAGGAAACTACTCATTCTTCCTCCTTCCTTTGCACCCACACTGATTTCTGTCGCTAGGAGAGGTGAATGCTCATTAAGGAAGCTTGCCTAGCTGAAGGTTGCTCACTGCTTTTATAGAAATAGTTTTCTGGCAATTTACTGACTGGTCAAGGTTGAAATCCAAGAGGTGCCACTTCAAGGGAAGAAACAGAAATATATGGCATGTTTGAAGAGAGACAGGAGAAAATGGGTTAGATGTGGGGGGACGGTTGCAGCAATGACTTGGCTCTGTTTAAAAAAAAAACCAGAGACAATCTGTCAAACTGCGAGCTTATTTTTCAGCTGGATCAACTCACTGGACAGACTTGCAGTGCAACTGCACAGCTTCTTGCCCTTGGCTTGAGCTGACTCAGAGCCCATGTCCCCAGACTCCACCTTGAGGTGACAAAGCCCATGCAGCACTCCTGGGGGAAAGGGGCTGCAGTGGCTGGCGGACGAGCACGGTCAGAGCAGAAGACGCTGTGCTGGATGTTTTAGTGGCTGGTTACATTTCCATTTCTTGTGAAAATGGCAAACTCGTGCTTGCAAGAATTTGGGATTCCAGTTACTTCTCAGTGTTGCAAAACCCCTACAATTCCCTGAACTTTACTTTCACCGTAGCAGTTGCAAAGCTTGCTGAAACTTATTTTAGTGTGCCATGCAAGTGATGAAAATTCTGCAGCAGAGTAAGGTTGTATTTTCCTTCTCCACCTTGACCCGACTGTAGCATGCTCTTGACACCGTTGCGCAAACCCAGTTTGAAGATGCAGGTGACATACAAGCGTAGTTAAAAAGTATAATATATTTCAAAGTATTCTGGTTGTTCACTGAGTGGGCAGTGGGCAGGGAGTGGGATGAGACAGGATGTCTCCTTGTAGTTGAGCTCGCTTTGAGCTGCATTTCATTTAAAATGTTGATATTCATAAAGATTATTTTTAGCCTGTCCAATGGAATTAAAGTTCAGAGTGTAATGCTGTCAATATCTTTTGGGTAGAAAAACTTAGGGTTTAATTACTTTTGGTTTCAGTTTCATGAGCAGGAGCAAATTGTTTTCGTTTTGAGTGTGTTTATGTGAAGGTGGGAAAACTGATAAGGAAAGTAAACTGCGTTGCTCTCTAAGTCCTTCCAATATATAAATAAAAAACAATTAGGAAAGAAAAATATCTATTAATACTAAAGACTGTAAGGCTAGTGCTGTGTTGTGGAAGTGTTTGGGAACATAGAGATAGTAATTGAGTGAGAGTTTAGAAAGCAGCTGAGTGCTTTACGTGCCCCAAATCCAGTGTTCTCAGTTCTTTGTGTGTGTGTAAGCCCCTTATTTTGCTTATATTAAATAAAAATATTCTGTCAATTATTTAGGTATAGCTAATAATTAAGAAATTTATTGTTTCTGTATGGTAAATATTATTATAAAATACTAGACTATGTATTCAGCATTTTAAAGACAATTTTATTTAAAAGATTTAATATACTTATTACAAATTCTGCATTTGTATGCAGTTTGAAAACATAAAATACCTTAAAATATTGGTTATGCAGGGGTGTAGCACACAAAAATTAAAATTGCCTGAATGTACATTCAAATGACTCATTGTTTTAACAGGTGCATGTAGCAATAAGTTTTAAAGCTATACTTAGCTTCTAAACCAGTACAATTTAATGGTATTGCCAGCCATTGACATTGGTCCTTCATTTAGTTAAAAAAACCCAAACCAAAAAATTATTAAATAAATAATTTAAAAGTAGAAATCAGGATTACAGTCAGCAAAAAAAAAAACCCCTGTTGATCATTGTCTAGAAACTCAGTCCAATATATTCAAATTTATTTACTTGCCAAGTAAGTATTTAAAGCAAACCCAAAACCAAACAATGAACACTTTGGACTACTATGTGAAAATCAGTAAGTCAAATAAACTTTCACTGTACCAATTTTTATTGAGTGCCACACTTTAGTAAGAGCAGAATCAAATTATAAAATTGTCCATTATTCACTTTTCCTCAATTCCGATATTGTTTTAACTGCCAGCCTGGCCTAGACACTGGGTTCTTTACACACAGAAAACAAGGAATAAAACACTCTGGGTTTGATTTTTCACAAGATAAAAGTAAATAAATACAGTATACTCTTATGGATAGGAAGTTGCCTCAGAAAGTTCTGTAAGGTCTACATTTTCTTTTTTTTAGAAGTAAGGCACATTTTCCTTAGATTTATGTGATAGAGTAATCTTTCTTTAAATGTCTGGATGCAAAGAAACCATGCACTGTTATTTCAGAGTGATTACATTAACTGATGGTTATTAACATTTTCTTGGAATTACTAATATGTGTAGGTCATTCATCATATTTTTCTGAGAAAAAGCAATTCTGTTCTCTTCAATTTTACTCTTCTGACAAAAGTGAAATGATATATAAGATCACTTCCATGAAAACAATCAACACTAATAGTTATCATTGCTTATTTCAATGTTCTACCAATACTGGCTTTGCCAATAATACATAATCACTCTTTCTAAAGGGATGATTTCCTAAAAATAATGTAACACAGATTTTACTGAAAATATAAAGAATGCAGTTTTGTCTCAAAGTTTTATTACTTTCAAATAAAAATTACTCTGGTGTTTTGTAATTCCTACAATGAAAACTCATTAGGGATAGGTATGAAACTGTCATAGTGTAATAAGGCAGAGGTGAATATTCAAATGTGTGCAGATTCAGAGAAAATGCCATGAACAGTAGTGGCTATTAGCTGTCACAACAAAAAGACCATTCATAGTAGATTATATAAACATTAATCATAAACCTTCTATCCATGGGGTTAAGAACAATATGCAAATTCTCTTACCTATTGAGAGCAAAAATATGCCAGTAATGATATGCGTTTACTAGATAGGAACATTAATAGTTGAGAAGAGACAGAAATACTGAAAAAAATATTATTCTATGATTTATTAAAAAACATGCTGTGAGTCAGACTACGGTTGTTCTCTGGCCAACATCTGGATGTTTTGTTCACAATTTACAGTGACTTACAATTTCTTTATTCTGATAGGAGCAAACAAATTTAAGTTTTTATTTCGTCTACAGGAGACAGGATTTAAAACAAACAAACAAAAACCCCAACGAACTGAAGATATCTAAGGTATTGTGGTTTGTATTTTGTTTTGTGTTAATTTTAATTGTTTAGAAGTGTAAATTAGATAGGATAGGTCAGGATGTAACGTAAATACTAGACTGGACAGGTTGATGTTGATTGCAAAAAGAACTATAAAAGGTTGAAATGAGAACTGCTTAGGAGAAAATTAAAGAAAGCGAAGTCACTGCTTGCCCAAGTGTTCATGACAATTAGAACTGATCTGTGTACTTCTTTATTCTGAGGCTGAAAGTTCTCATTGACAAAGATAGTCATGTAGGTATAGTAAGCTTCTATGAAGCACCTGATAGAGTACTGCATGGTATTCTGATTTCTGAAATCTGTCTCCTTGCTAAGTCAACATGGTCCATATCAAATGCAGTTCAAACTGGTTGACTGACAGATCATAAAGCAGCAATAGATTAAGGACATCCATATTGGATTTTATAGAAGTTTTTCACAGCCCATTGCTTTGAGGATTTGGATAATGATCTGGAGGAAAATAGAATGTAATCTCTGGTAAAATGCATATGTGCAAAAATGGAGGGATGGTCTGTACTTAGTTAATGGGGATCATTTGGGCATGCGTTAATATAGCTGAAGATATCTCTCTAGACAGTAGGATCATGCATGCAGAATGGAGAGTGGTGCTTTGGAAAGGAGTAATTTGGTGATACAATACAGTAGCTAAAATGCACATTGCAGTCTCTCAGTATGGATATTGGGGATCTCAAGTGGAGTTAGGGGTGCTGTTACCTTGCTATGTAGCTTTTAGTGAGATGTTAGAAAATGACATCGTATTTGAGCTTAAAGTGAAAAAACCCCCAAAACGTAGATGAACTTAGAAGGATTCAGAAAAGCATCTCAAGGACAATTACAAACCTTAAAAACAAATAAGTCAACAAGCCCTGGTGTACAGCAGGAGCGTGGAGAAGCTCGGTCTGTGTAGTATTTAGCAAAGGTGACTGATGGCCTGTAAGTACTTCTATGGGGCAAAGATTTCAGACAAAGTAGTCCTTTAGGTACAGTAGGCTTTGGATGACAAAATGCAGGAGCTCAAAGCTGAACTCAGATGTATTTCTTCTAGAAATACAATAAATTTAAAATTGAAGTCAGTTTCTGTCAGAACAGCTTACTTAAGGATGTTCTGGATATGCCAGAAAAAAAAAAGCTATGAATTTTTCCAAAAAGGTGCCTTTAGTTCTAGCACAGTATGATGACCTGGTGCAGGAATTTTGGAGTGAAATTATCTGTTTTACAGGAAGGCAGACTAAGTGATCATTACTTACACAGGTCATTTACAAAAACTGATCTGAAAAGTGTTTTCAGCATCAAAGGCACCATGTGCTCCGTTGTAACGTGCATCTGTGTTTTTAATGGGAAGGCTGAAAACAGAGGGGGAAAGAGAAGGTTGGGGATATAACGAGAGGATATAATAAAGACGAGTTTAAATTTTATCTTACACATAGAGAGGAACTAAGTATGAGATTTATTAAATCAAAATATGTGATCATCCAAGCAACACATACATCTTCCATGTAGCATTTTGAAACATTTTTGCATGCTAATTGTGTGAATTAGCAACCAGCTGGGAACAATACCCTGCTATTTGTTAAAGGAGAGACAATAAAGTTCTTCTAGACAGGAAAGAATCTACATTGTTAACAGATGACCTGAAAGTTCAGCTCATTGAAAAGGCAAATATTTTGACCAGGAGAATAATTCTTCCTGTGGAGCAGTATGACTTGCCGTGCTAAAGCCGTACAACTATTTTTAACCATGTCACAGCTATTGAGTTTAGTCTTCAATTAAGTTCATAAACAGTGCAAAAAAGACTAAGTAGGTCTTTCTTTCTGATGAATGTTGAGGTGAATATGTCAGATTCCCCTTTTTTTGCAGTTTATTTTGTGCTATTTCTACATTCGTTTTAACTGTTCAGATGTAGATTTTTTTCACTTGTCACTATCTGCCACATTCTGTTTTATTAAACTCCAGAAACACTATTGCACTGGAGTAACTGTGGGCAAATGATGGAGTTGCATGTGAAATGAAGGTTGTTATGATCTAGGGGGAAAAAAGTGAAGGCTCTGTATAAAATCTTACTTCCTTCCAAATGACAGAGATGCAGGTTTTCAAAAGTTTGTTCTTGAACACTTCTGTGGTTTAAAAAGTTTTATTCCAGTTTTGTTTCGTGGCAGTTGTACAGTAAAATTCGAGTTCAATATGTAACTTTTGAGCTTGCCTGGACTCTTTTGGGTGCTTGACTTGAGCATCTAAAATCTTTATCAGAACATCTTTAATTTGATTCCCTGAATTCTAGGTTTTTCTGGTTTAAATGCTGATTTTTTTTTTTTTTTTTTTTTTTTTTGCTGTGATAAAGGTCTCTGAATTACTTCAGGGCTTTCCAATAATAAAGTTGTTGCCTAAATTATGTCTGCAAGTTAAGTTAGCATAACAAGATATGTTTGTAATATAAGTAATATCTTACTGAAAAATATTTGTAGGAATGAAATGCTGTTTTCAAGACCTACACGTACCATAGATTTAAGATATCTCATTTTTCAAAGACATTAGATTGGAAAATGATACATCAAGGAAAACACATTTTAGCTTCAAAAGTAAGCATCACTGACAGGCTTATGTATCTATATAGTTAGTTCTTTGTGGCAATCTCTAAATGTTATTTTATGATGTGTCTCTTGAGATTGTGTATTATGTATCTAGATTCTAAATGATTTCTTTGAGACATGCTGTAGATTTTATGCTCACTCAGTGTGTGTACGGGAGTGTGTACTGCATCCTTTGGGAAGAAAACAAGCATCTTACCTTTTTAATTATCATTCCTTGCAATGTGGAAAACATGTAGGAAAATGTGACCCAAATAGGAGAAACAACTATGAATTGCACAGAGTGCAAAGCCCTATGAATTTTGTTTCTTTTCACTTTTGCAATTAGTGAGTTTACTCACTGTATCTATCAAAATGGTGAAATTGGGGCAGGCCTAATCTTTTCCTTCTTTCCACCACTTCCCCACTCCAATGCTAATATTTGTGGGACAACAGACGGCAGGTAAGATGTACTAAATTTTGTGATAACTTGATGATTTGGTGCTAGGCGGAGAATAGATCAGACTACCTTTGAATATTATTCATGGAAATGAGCTAGAAAGCATAACCACACACACAAATGTTCCTTATGTTAGGGCACATTTTGATAGTTCACCATAATTTTTAAATAACTACTTTGACAAAGACCATTTGACTGACCAAAAAAAAGTGATACAATGTAAGTGAAATTATACCGAGTCTGCTCTGTGATACAGTTAATTGGCAATGCGTGTTACCACAAAAAACAACAACAACAAAAAACCAACAAAGAAGACAAAAACCAAAACCAAAAAAACCCACCACTACCAATAACAACAAAAACAAACAAACAAACTTCAAATTCAGCTTCCACCAAATTATGAGGTGATTACTCTTGCTTGCCTGATAAAGACAATATAAACAAACCACGTTTAGGTTAGCCCCTTGTTGCTGCATACTAGATAAATCTGAAAAACTCAAAGACTATGCCTAAGCATCTTTTTTTTTCTTTATAGATTTTGTACCGCATTGTAAAAAGACTGTTATTTACGTCACAAATTGAAACATTTTTGATTGAGTAAATGCCAGATTAATGGTTGCCTGTGTGTTCTTAATTCTCTTGGTATGTAATTTATGCACAGACTGGATCATAGGTCTTGTGGTCAGGGAAGAAAATCATTTGCAATCATAATTGACAGAGAACTAAAAGGTGCACAGCTAATCTACCCTTTTGGATGAATGTAGTGGGAAGGTGTTCTTCCCCTTTGGTGCTCCCAGGAGACAAGCCATGGGCAAAAACCTGCCATGTTTAAGTTCTCATGTTTGTCCTTATTCTCAAGAACTAGAGATTCCCACATATTTCCAAGGCAACGTATGTTGATATCCTGCCATCTCCTCATCTCCTCAGTTGGGTGTTCCCTCTACCAACATGGATAGTCAAGATTCCATACAGAGACACCTTAGGGAGCTTATCCAGCTGAAAAGTCTCCCTCATAACCTCAAATTATTTTTTCTTTTTTTCCCTCCTGTTTTGCTTAATAGAATTAGTTTGAGGCCAGATTTTCTTCCATGAACAGGTTCAGTTTAAATTTTGGCAACCCCATGAGTATTGCTTTAAACAGCTGTGAAAAAGCATCCTTGGACTATTAATCTGCTGTGTTTCAGAAGATGCTGACAACTTTGGAGGTGGTATAGCTTCTGAACGAGACTGCCATTGTAAAGAAACTTTAAATTTGCCATTATTTCACTACCAATTCCCTTGTAATGAAATATCTTTAAAGTGGCATGAAAATTACGTTAAAGGTATAAAAACTTTGTAGTAGAAGTACCAACATTTTTGTATTGGTTGCAAGCATCTAGAGTGAATTTGTTAATTAAAAACTTGAGTTTTATCTACTGAAAACAAAATTGCAAAGCCTAAGTCCTCAATTTTTCAAAAAAAAAAAAACTTCCTAGAAATTTATTGGCTTAAGAGTACTTGTTTTATCATAAGAGACCAGAGTCAAAGTTTGCCTTTTTTTATAGGATTTGCTCTTTACTCATTGTATTTCATGAATTTTCTTTACTTGGAAACCATATGAGGATTTGATGATTTTGTTGATTTTTTTTTTTCCCCTTGCATAGTGAGAAAAAATATGGAGTAGGAGGACTACTTCTAAGTAGCATTGCCATGTTTCAAACAATAGATGTGATCCACCTGTATTGGTAAGGAGTTGGGAGTTTTTTCCATACTAACAGACCTGTAATTCATAATAATAATTTTATTTTTCTTTGTCTATGTGGATTACAGTTAGTGTACTTAACCTCATGCTCATGGCTTCAATTTTGTGGGCTCTTACCTGCTTTCTAGAAGCCATTGCTCCTTGCCTTTCACCACTTGAACTTAAGAGTACCTGTTTTTAAGAGAGTAATATATTTCCTGTCCATATAGCTTCTCTTGATGTCTCTTACCAGGCTTACAAAACAGCAGCAACCTGTCTACAATATATATATTTACTTCCTTCTTCAGCAGTAGCTTTGTCAATGGGAGAGCAAGTCCACCTCGGAGCATTCATCACTGCCCTCTACCTGGGGTTAGTGCCCTCTCTGGTCTGCTGGCTGAGCTGCTCATGGGAGCTCTCCCTAATCCAATTCAGTCAAATTGAGCCATGTTAGGAAAGATTTGTTATTTAAATTACTTAAGCTGATCTAGCTTATTTTGACTGACATGTTTAGGGAGTTCTTATATGTGCAGCTCAGCCAGAAGATTTGAGAAGTGGTAACCGTCAGCAGGATGTGATGATAAGCTGGGGGCAGTGGGTGGCAAAGAGCAGGTCCTTCCCAGTTATGCTCAAACTGGTTGATGTATACTCATCTACAGCCTAAAGTCTGGGAACCTGGCTTTTCTTCATGGAGCACTCTGAAGTTTTTTGGGCCATTAAAAAGGAGAAGTCTGCCTGTGCCAGTTCCTCTCTGAGTGGTCCCATTAGCCACAATTTCACCCAGAACCACCTAGAGCATTTGGCCAAGAGGCTTTGATTGTCCACTTTTGAATGACTCCTGCCAGCATTATTTCATAGTTGAACTAAAGTGCAGGTCTCCCTCTGGTGCCTACTTGGTAAAAGCACAAGATTTTGTAATTGGGCTGAGCAATTGAAAACCAACTGTATGAAAAGAGAAAGGTCTCTTTGTTGTCCTGGTAATAACAGCTCTGAGAGCGCTGACAGTAATGTTAGACAGTTAGACTAGGTTTTTTTTCTTGTGGTAAATAGTGCTAATCTGCACATACATTCAGAACTCTGTAGTCACTGTCAGCTGCAGCAGTGCTCATCCTCTGCACCTTTTCTAACAGCAAAATCTTCTTTTTGGGGGGTGTGTTTGTTAGTATGTGGATATATGGGTAATGGATATCTAGATGTAGATGCATATATGGAAATAAAACCAGAAAATTTTCATCAGTTTCTAACCTTTCTCACTTTCTTACCAATTCCTTTTAGTTGTTCATTTTTGGAAATTAGTTGACCATAGAAACATTGATCTTTCTAATACAACCAGAATTTTCTGCTTTGATGGATTTTAGTTTAATTTAAAGCTCTTATCCCACTGTTGGAAAGGCTTAGACATTGGTACATTGAGAGAAGCACACTACCACAGATCCCCAACAAAATACTAAAAACTGACGTCATCACTGTGGGAGGAATTTTTCATTTACATAATCTTCCACTTCAGACCCTCTGCCCCTTTCAGAGAACCACATTTTGCATAATGAGTCCTACCACTCAGTGCTATCTATGTGTAAAATTTCCCATTCATATTCCCAAGAACACACAGCACAAATGTTTCTCAGAAATATCCTGGTTATGCTATACACCAGAAGAACTCCATGCCTTTTGGACTTGGTACCTTTTGGTTGTACCTTGCTGACATAGACGATACTTTGACAAGGCCTGCTATCAGCAGGGGGTTCTCAAACAAACACAAGTGATGTATATGACTCAGTCCAGCAAGTTGCTATTTCCTGATATAAGCCTGCTCTAAAAATGCCTCTAACAATTTTTTAGGAATACATTTCTAGAGGAATGCTGGTTAATGTTTCAGACACATGTGTTTTTCATCCTTTTTTATGAACCAACGTGTGTCTAAACCCTTCCCTGGTAGGAGAAGCAAAGCAACATGAAAGAACTAGTTTGGACCGCCCAGCATGAGCAAGGTCAGGTTGATGCTTAGAAATGATAAGCTGAAGGCAGCCCCCCATCAGGTCACCTGTCTGATACAGTCTTATAGCACAGCCTAATCCTGCATTTGAAGCTTGCCTGGCCGTATCTCTGGGGACAATGTCCTGCACAACAGCCTGCTTGGCTGAGGCTTAGCATGCTTATTTCTAAACCAGAGGCACAAGGAACCATGTGGAACAGGAGTTCATTGTGGGAAGTCCAGTCTTCTTGGGATGTTCATTGCTGTCTATGTGGGGGACAAGCTGGTAGCCCTGGAAAGAAGCCGTGTGATCTTTTGACTCGCTCTTTGGAAATCTGCAGAGGATGGTGATGATCAGGTTCTTTGGGGGTTTGCATGGGGGCCAGGGTGGTGTCAGCCTTTTGTCTCCCTGTATTTCTCTACTCCCTTGATGTAAAACTAGTGTTTCTCCTGACTGTTAAGCCATAGTTTTCATATGTATTAAGTCAATACTGCAATGGGAAGGGGTGGAGGAGACAACATTTGTGCTTCCACTGTCCTGGCTAATCTGTTTTTATGGCTGGATGTGAACCAGGTCCAGAAATTCGACTAAAATATAAGTAATATCCTCAGCAGAATTAGTTCTATGAATGAGTACGATACACATCTGTTCAACAACTATGCTGGTGTCCTTTTTTTTTTTTTTTCTTTAAAAAGAATAAATTCTTAAAAGGAGGGAAGCAAGGAACAGCAGGTAGCAGGTCACCCAGTGGGTAACGCTTTTCTGCAAGTTGCCATTAAAGGGCTTCTGTTCATTCCTAGTAGAATGAATTCTCAGCTTGAGCATCTGGCTGGAACTGGTCATTCTGTTGTCCTCTTGTCACATATTTTTCAAAGTTTTTTTGTGGAAAACAAAACAAAGTGATGAAGAAACTCTTTCACACTTTCCTGATCTGCTTTCAAAAGGAATAAATTGGCTTCAAAATGCTTTGTAATTGTGTTGTTTTCCAAGGCAGGTCAGTAACCTCCTCTAAGAGCAAATCAGAGTACTAGATTACATTCTCACTGCTAGCCCTTAGTACCTCCTTAAATTCTGCCCTTGAGTTTAAACATCCTCTCAAAGAAATACTATCTGTGTCCCGGTGGTAGCAGATGTACATGGAGAGGTAGCAAAAGATTGCCTGGAAGGCTCTCAGTTTTCCAGTGGTATAAATAATTGTTTTGTCCTGGCAGCTCAGACAATTTATAGGGCTTTTGAACCTTACTCCTCCATTTCCTTCCCAAGAAAACTTCATTTCTGCAAGTAATTGCTTTGTCTTTAAGAATTTGTTTGTTTATAAGCTTCCAAAGTGTCATGGAATCAGAGAAACCCTCTCTAGAATACTGTGTTACCAAAATGCACTCAATGCTGTGAAGGAATATTGCTCAAAAAAGCTTCATAATAAAATAAAGAAAGATTTTGCGCAAAAGATTGATGGAAGGTACCCAAATATCTGTCAGTGCCAGATTATGGGAAAGTTTGATGAAATGTAGTTGTCTATCTACCTGTTTATACCTGCATTAGATCCTTAAACTGGGAATCACAGTAAGGATTGCTCTGCAAGACAAATAGTGAAAAACATTCTTTTAAGTTGAGAATTCAAATTCAGACCCTAAAATGGCTGCTAGGGGGAGGAGGTGTTCAACTGCACAACTGTAAAGATACCACAAAATATCCAAAAGCTTTTCTTGAGAAAAAACAGCACCTTTCTGGAAGGCAATACTTAAAGAAGATGATAATTTCAATGCTGTCCAGTTTCACTATGTAGAAATAATTCTTGTTTAGCCTGAGAACAAAACTAAGTGGTGGTGCATTTCTGTTTCTCAAAATGGCCCTTTTCCTAATTTATTTTTTTCAGAATTGCTTAAATTATTTTTGCACACATCTTGAGCACTTGAGCTTTTTGTAGACTTCAGTGAAATTTGAGTGTTACTTGTAGTCTGAGCATATCTGCTAGACCACAATCTTCCCTGGAGCTTAACTACATATTTGATCCTTTGTGAGTACTCACTGGGTATAGCCAGGAACTCAAGTCTCAAACCACTATACCGTGGAGCATCAGCCAGGCAACTGCTATGCTCACGGTGCTGTAGCCCACTTCTTCATTCACAGTGCTTTTCCAGCTTTTCCATTTGGCCATTTTACTCCCACCTTCTGCTCCAAGTCACTTACAAATCTGTTATTGCATGAAGTGCTAAAAAGTCACCTGTTTGTTTCTTAGATGACACTGCTGCTGTACAGTACTTTCCACGTGCAACCGTCATACCCTTTGTTCTATCCTAATCCTCACCTTCTTTTTACTTGGCTTCTTTCACAGACACTATTCCCTCTTCTCTTCTGCTTGAATCTTTATACTCAAACAATATTTCCTTAAGCCCTTATTAAAAAAACATACCATCTATTCTTCCACCTTGAGAACTGAACACAGCAAGGGATTTGGAGTTGTCTTTAATGCTCTTTTTCATAGTGTACACTATTGTTCCTTTCTGTTCACCCTCTTGTCCTCTTTACTCTTTCTTTCTCTTACTGTACTTTCAGTCTTTTTGGATCAGCGGTAAAACTAAGTGCTTACCAGCAGGGTTTTGAGTTGTTTGTCAGATGCCAAGCTGAGCATTTTTTCAGATTCCCTCTGGTGTCACAGTACGATCTGGTTCTTCTGAGTTTGATGCATTGGTGTTGTTGGTAGTCAGCAAAATCTCTCTCAAACTGCATTGGTGTGATTGAACCACAACACGAAGTGTAAACCTAGGTGTTTAAAATTGAAACAATTCAGAATAAAATAAATGCTGGTGTCTTGCTAAGTAGTAGGATGTCCATTTCTGTTTTCTAAAAGAATACAAAGCCAATCCTGCAACTTTTACTTAGGTGGAAAATGCATGCTCAAGCAAACCAACAATTGTTTAGACTGAATATTTATTTTTTCCCAAATAATTTTAAGATATATTCAAAAAATTGTTTGTTTTCTTGTATTTGAAACATATATGTAATGTTTAGGCCAGAAGAAGTTACAGAGGTGTACATGTATTGGATACACTTCCTAATAATATGTAAAAGAACCATATGTTGATTCACGGATCTGAAAATGGTTATCTGAACAAATACTCATATACTCTGCTTGGGGCTCCTCATGTTCCTTAACGTACTTCCCTGTTCATTTCCTAGGTTTAAATAGCTGTCCCCAGCTGTTGTGAATTAGCAGATCCTCACTGCTAGTCTAAAAAATTGGCTGAAACTGTTCTTTAAATTTAGAATTTGGTCTGAGTTTAATTTAGGCAATGTTTACTACTATAACTTCTCTTTCTCTGGAGAGAGAGGCTCAGGCAGTGAAGTAATAACATTTAACAGATATAGTAACTCTTGGGTAGCTGTAAGAAAACTGAATCTGAGGAATTAAAAATAATTGTTCTTGACAGAACATTAGAGTAATGATATTATGCTAAATAAGCAAAAAATATGCAGATTAATATAAAAATCTGAATATGTGATGATGTGAACTTCATTGAAAAACTTACTTAAAATATGATACATCCATTAAAGTCTGAACTCTCTATAACTTACCAAGGTACAGGAAACTGCAGAGAAGTATAAAGTACTGTGTATTTTTCTGCCATAGAACCTACATGACTGAATCAGTCATGCACAGGTAAATTTGAGTTTTAAGTACCTAATCCATTCTTAGTAATAATGGCAAACCTTCTGTAGATTCACACCTTCTTCATTCCAGTTTATTCAGCTGTCTCAGTCAATAGAGTAACTTACTAAAAGCTAGGAAAATATTTTGGATTCCAGAAATCAATGTCTTATATATTCCTGTCTAAATAAAAGAATAGGTATGAGTTCAGATATTTATTTTACTTCCAAAATCTTGAAGCATAGACGCAAGTTTAGCTCCCTGCTACTGATTATGTTCTTAAAATGACTTATAATAAAATACTAAGTAAAGAAAAAAAACCACGAGTATTTAAGTGCATAATATATTTTTAGTTAAATAATATTAAAATAAACAATCAGAAATGTTAGCTTCATTCATTGTAGCTAAATTTTAGTTTACATCGTATTAAAAATAAAATATAAATAAAACCCTGAGTTTCCTTAATTCTTTTAGGATTAAGAATGATGCATCTCTTGGCTGAATAAAAAAGCAGTTAAATCATTTCACACTTTTAACATCACACTAATAAATGTGAGTGATGTGTTGTCCTGTTCAGAAAACCTGCCAACTATGCTTAAAAGATGGTATTTATCATTTTGATTAAACAATACCAAGCAGCAAAAGTGGGCCTTTCCTTAAATTGTAGGATGCAGCTGCTATTAAAATGTAAGATTCAAGCAAGCAGAAAACATTGATTGAAACCAGGATTAAGTCTGTGGTGGTCTTAGATTGGTTGTTTTTGTTTGTTTTTTTTTTTTTTAATTCCAGTGAATCCATTCTGCTGCTCCCATGCCTCTGAGTTTATTCGTTCTTGTTAAAGCATCTGTCTGGTGCAGCAGGGAAGGGTATACCTGTAAAGAAGAACAGAACAAACTGAATCAGAAAGGATTTGTTCCCCAAATGTAATGAAAGAGAAACAAAACTGAGTCTTGAGTGTTTGGAAGCTGCAGATATGGTTGAAGAGGAGTAAAAAGATTATTGAACTGAACCAGAGAAAGCAGCTCTCGCTAAATTGATTTGATTCATTCCCATTGTGTGTGTGTGTCCTGAGGATTTAAAAGGAGTAGGAAAGAAGGTGGGAACAAAATTGAGTTAAAGTAAATTTGATTAGTGGCTAGATGAAGAGAAGGATAGAATGGGAAAAGTGAATTTAAAAAGCAGGTTGAGCAAGAGCTAGATGAACTTTGTTCTAGCCCATTTACAGTACCTGAATTATACTTTATTTTCTCCTTTAAATTTGCCTATCTATTTGGTGTGGTTTAGTTTATTTCTTATTTTCTGCCTGCAGTTGTTAGGTTATGGGGTGGTTTTTTTCTGATAACCAACACTAAAAAAGCCCCACCAAACTCAATTCAAACTTATTTGAGAAAGCTAATGTGGAGTTAACTACTCACCCAAGTGTAGGATGACTCACGAGTCAGGAGACTCTTGAATTGATAATGTCCTCAATTACAGGGGGCTGGACCCGGGTATCCAAACAATAGAGGATGGAGCTGAGTGGCTTCCAGGTGCATTTCAATTGCAGCTTTTAGTCTGAGCTGAACGGGGATTTTTTGAGGTTTCCCTTCTGACCCATCTCAAGCGCTAGTTCCCTGCCCTGGATGAGAGCCGCTGGTGAAATTATGAGGCACTTTGGAGAGCTGGTGAGTTTTATATCAGCTGCGAGTAGGGGGGGATAAAAAATTTCAAAGTCCTCCCTCTGAGATCAGATGAACTCCAGTGCAACTCCTAAGGGAAGGGTCTGGGACACCCTCGGGTGGGGAACAGTGGGACTGTGAAATACTTTAGTTGTCAGGAAACTTCCCTTACAGGAGAGCCAGAGAAATGGTGATGTGATGTGGTGAAATGACCTTCTTTAAGGCTTTGGCTTGATTTGCTGAACCGGTAAGAACATTGCAATACTTAAAAATGTATTTAGTATACTATGGGCTCAGTTATTAGGGGGGAAGTTGATTGTGGGGAGGAAGAGAGGAAAAGAGAAGAGGGAAGATAAAACCAGACTGTAAGACATTGGGACAGTGGGACAGACTGTTCCAAAGGCATTTGCACAAGAACAGTTGTAATTGATCACTGAGTGGTGCCGTTTCTCAAGAGTCATAAGAATTGTGAAATGACGTCAAGGAGAAGGGAGAAATTGCGATTCCAGGGAAGAGCTGTCTTCAGTGGGAACTATATCTGATGCCGGCAAAGGCCATCAAACCTGACAGCAAGGTCTTTAAGCTGCACCCAGCTATCCTTTTTAAAGACCTTTTTCTCTGTTTTGGTTTCATCTTCTAGTTACTGTCAAAGTAATACAAAAAAACTTGATGATGCCTGTTAGCTGGCAGAAAACAAAAAATAATTAAAGGAAAAGAACCCAGTTATTCCCCGGAATGACTAGCTTTCCACTGATTAAAGTAATTAAAATGATTCTTCAGAAGCTTGTATCCTTGTAATTGATATAAGTGGTGGGAAAAAGTAATAGTGAAATTATGACGGCCTGTTTTAGTTATTGTTTATAATTTACTTGCAACGTAACAGCTTACCTGTAAGCATCTTTAGACCTTCGTTCTGTTCCACCAGACCTAAACTTAACAGCTAAAATTAATGTTTTATTGCCATAAGTTAGCACAGGGGCCACAGAAGGCACTTTTCCTGCACATGGCTGCTCCTTTCTGCCCCTCTGCATGGCAGAGATTTTTATCAATAGTGATGCAACATGATACTGGAAACAAAGTTAAGTTTAAAATATCTTTTTTTTTTATTGTGACATTTTAAAGCTGGGTCTGTTTCCCCAGCTAGTTCATGGTGTAGCTAAAAAACCTAGTGCTAATGTTGGAGAGATGGGCTAAAGAGCACCAGCACCCATACCAAAAGGAAAGTTAGATACCATTGTCTCAGTTATCCTGGTACTTTTAACATATTCTTATGGAAGTGTTAAGTGTGGGGGTTGTGTTTTAATTTAGAAGGCAAGGCTTTTGCCTTACCGCAGATCTCTGGCATTGGTATCCCAGGTATGTGATTGCCTGAATATCACCCTGCATGACGGTATGATTGAATTCCATTGAGGGTGTTAAGTGCTGAGACTGGGTGGGACGCCTCACTTTTGGGGTCTGGGGTAATCTGGATCTGTGTGGTGGCTTTCTGCTCCTAAAAGTGTTGTGTTTTCGCGGCCCTCTGCTTTGTCTGTTAGGAAGCTAATTAACCTTCAAACATCAGGGTCCTCACTGAAAGCGTTTCTCTGACGAGCTAGCTAAAACTTAGAATTTTCAACATGGAATTTCTGACAAACACGATTTGTTTTGGTTTGAAGGGTTTGGGAAGAACCATAGAGATCAGTGGGGGCATTTTTCTTGGTGGAAGTCTGTTGAAATTAACTTCTTAACAGTAGAAATTCTCATCTTTTTGGGGGATGTTGATGTTGAGCTGACTTTTGATCCTTCAACCTGCATTTTGCCTCTTTGGAATATCACCTTCAGGGTGCTGTTTAGGAACCTTAGTGTATTACTTACCCAAAAGAACTGAGAGCTTTGGCGACGTTGTTTATCCCAGAATGTACAGAGAGTTTTGTCTCTTTTATGCTTCTTGGACGGGCAGGTGGGAGGCTTGCCTTCATCAAGTGAGGAAATGCATCATTTTCTGAGGAAGGACTTGTGATTCTCTGAAGAGTGGGAGCTTTAGGAGCTCCAAGGAGAGGCAATCTTGTCAGCTTTTCTAGGAAAAGGAAGTTAAGTTGGTTTTGAATTACATTGAGGCAGAGTGCATTAAGTTGCTTTGAGTATCATGTTGAGATATTACAACTTGTATCAGACAAAGAATGAAAAAGTGTCTTATGATTTTATTGATCGGAGAAAATAAAATTTGCAGAAGAATTGAAATTCCCTGTGACGACATCGATTTAATGAAAACAGCCTCACCGATAAGAAGATATTTCATTAGAAAAATTCCTGACAACAGTTAAATTTAATAAGTAGTTGTCTTTATGTTGCCTATACTTTCCGAACTGCCTCTGTAACCCAGACTCTGAAATGTCACTGGTCTGAATGAAACAGAAAATAAGGGCTACTACTCCAGTTCAAGCACTTGATTGATCTGCTGGTGGCCTTAGCTTTTCCAAAGCTTCTTTACCCTGCTGTCAGTGTAGTGTTAATCCTTATCTTTATACTTCTTAAAAATGCCAAGTAGCTTTTGATATAAGAGATGCTCTACTGGACTAGCCCAAAAATCCACCTAGGTAGTAATGAACGGATAAAGAATAATAAGACAGCACAGAGTGAATTTTCCTTTGGCATACCCTTCTTGTCACTGGGAAACAGTAATTTAAGAGCTTCCTGAGCTATGGTTTGCACTTAATTTACTAATCTATAGTGGATCTTTAAATCCTGAATTTGTCTAGTTGCTCCACTATGCAATGAGGCAATAAATTCGGCAACTTGGCTTTGTTTTTAATACTTTTTTTTTTTCTCCCTAAGTGTCTCCTGTTTTTGTTTTTATGGGAAGTATAGGAAATATTTCCGATTCACTTTCTTATTCATAATATCATACACCTCTTAACTGAAAAGTCAGTCTGTTTTGTTTTTCCTTCTTTGAAAACTGGTAGTTCTTGGTACTTGAGATCATGTGTTCTCAAAAAAAGATGGAAAGACAAACTGCACATGCAATGTGAATGGTATCTGAGTTTATATCATGCAGTTCTTGAGAAATTGAGGCAAACTTCAAAAATTCCAATAATTGTGTTTTGGGGTCTTCCAGGTTGGAAAAAGGTCTGATCCCCAGAGTTCAACATTTTAATATTTGTGATGAGTTGTTTAAACAAGAAGAACCCCATGGCAGGTGGGTAGTACAAAAAAAGATAGTGATTTCGGTTTCTTTGAGGGGAAGATGGGGTAAACTAAAATAAGTTTGGACCAAGCATAAGGGAGAAGCACACTCAGAAGGCCACTGGTCCTCATAAAGATCTGTTTAGAGGCTTTGAGATCTCCAGCTTGTTTGGGCAGAGGATTCAGTTTTACACATAGAGTAGTGTAGTTCATCTTGCCAATCCTTGCAAGTGTCAGAAGTTTCAAAAATAAGCCCCTCAGAGTACCCTCTCTTCTAGGAAGTTAGACTGTAAAGTTGTCTTGTCTGTCCAGTTCACCGCCCTCCCCCCCACGGATAACACA
>VZTE01004781.1:1325797-1414482 GCA_013397775.1 Eulacestoma nigropectus
CCCCCGTATAAAACATAGGCATTTCCATCCCACAAACATGTAAGGTTTAAATACCATCAGCAGAACCTTAATTTCAGCTGTCAGTTTAGCAAAGTCTTGAAGGTTTTCGCTTTAATTCTGGGTGTTACCGCTTATTCTTCAGAACTAGCTCCAAACTCTTTGATAGAGAGAATCACAGCACTTTAATGTGGAAAGCTGTGAAGGTGCAAGAGAGAACCAGCATGACTTAGGCAGCAGTGATTTTGGATGTAAGGAGACAGACTGAAACAGTAACTTTATAGCTGGCAGCAGAAGAAAGCTTACACTGCTTTTAATACATGCATTACTCAGCAAAAGGGCTGTTGCTTTCGTAATGTTAAGCTAAAAAAAAAAGCAGAATAGATGTACTTTAGCAGTCGTTGGTCTGTGACAGTGTATCTCTTTCATATCCTGTCACAGACTAGTGTATAGGAAAAAAAGCAGCCCACTATAAGTTCAGGTGCTAGTAGCCGGATGTCTCTAAGGCATGTGCACACCAATGCATACAGAATCCTTTGTAAGAAATAAACCATATTCCCCCAGATTTCCTTTTCAAAGTGACACTAGGTGTTTATGTATAGTGGAAACCGAAATGAAATTTCACATCCATCAGTAATTTCATTCTTTAGAATTAAGGAGTTGTCTGTTTCACTTCCCTTTTTCCTCCTTTCTGTGAGATGTCACAGACTTCTGGAACTGTCAGAAGAATAATTTCTTTCAGAAATGGGCATCTGAATATCAAGATTTAAAATTTAAAAAAAGCTTAAGTTAAATGCTTTTCTAGTTTGGAAGCAGTCATGCATTGTTTTTCTTTGTGAAACAGAACTCTGAATGATGATTCCAATTTGGCCCTTGAATAATTATTTCTAAATGTGAGATGACAAGTTAAAATGACATTGTGTCTATAGACCAAAAATAAAACCTTTTATTTAACCCTTATTGCTTTTATGGCAAAAACTAATGTAAGCTCCTTGCAAATTTTTATTTGTTTTCTTGATTGGAATGGTTTCATTTTTACTTATTCTCTGCTTTAATTGTCAGTAAGCAAGGCTTCTTTAAACATGCAGTAGTCAAGGTAAGGAATACATAGAAGTAGAAATAAAGTCCTAATCCTTTGTTTTGACACCACATTGCACTTGATTACTGTGGAAAGATTCATGTCATAAAACAAACAATTAAAGACTTTGGGTAGAAAAGCTTTTGAAGGTGACTGACTTTTCAAAACTCTGATATCCTCATGTAATTAAAGACATTTTAAAAACAAGGAGTAAAAGACAAATGTGCAGGCAAGAAATTGGAAGGTTTTAATTCATATACTTCCCGCCATTTTAAAAATGTAACTAATTAGTCTTTAAGAATTCTTGATTATGCATTTCATTATATTTGATGCTTATTTTCATGGATATAAACTCAGTATTCAGTCTTTAAAGCGATCTCCAAAATAATGCATTCCTTCAGGCAACTTCCTCAGCTCTCTGGGGTTTTTTTTAGGTTAAGATGCCTGGGGTTAAACTTCTTTTGTGCTCGTGACGAACCCATATAAACCATGCTGCTATGGAACTGCATCAGTCTTCACCATAAGTCCACGTTTTTATTATTCCAGAAAAACTTATCACTTCTGTATCTCCACTTCCTTTTTCTCTGCTCAGTCTCACTTGCATCACATAAGGGGATGATTACACAATAAACCAGCTGAAAGCCAAAACAATTTGGATGTATTTAAGTTTAGGGAGATTCATTCACCAGTTTAATTTGTAACATTGCTACTTTTTGGAAAAGGAAGTAATCAGCTATGTTCTTCCCAGTAACAGAGCCAAGTTGTTCCAGATTCAACAGAATATGAAACAAAGATGTTTGTTGTCATGGATTATAATTATGAGAACTAGAAAGGTAGGGTTTTTTCAGACCTTGTCTGTTCAAGGGAAAGACCCTAAATTAATCTTAACATCCCCCTAGAAATTATGTTAATACATTACTACCATGTCTTAAAAGAAAGAAAAATTAAGTGAAAACCACTTTTTTAAAGAAAAAAGTTGAACAAGTTATTAAAGGGTATTTAACTTCAACTAACACTTAACTGTTATATTTCAGTGAAAAAAATCTATTTCCCATTGATGGCATGACTAATCTCACTCAATATTATGAAAAGCATAGCTTTAAAATGAAAATCTAGATTTATCAGTGATATATGTAGAATCACAGAATGGTTTTCTTTCAAAGGAACCTTAAAGATCATCTAGTTCCAACCCCCCTGTCATGGGGTTTTCATCCTTCTTTTCAATAGAACAGGCTGCTCAAAGCCCTATCCAGCCTGGTCATCAACACTTTCAGGGATGAGGCATCCACAACTTCTCTGGGCAACCTGTTTGATTGCCTCACCACCCTCACAGTAAAGAATTTCTTCTGTTTATCTAACCTAAATTTCTGTTCTTTCGGTTTGTACCCATTACTCCTTGTCCTATCACTACAGTTCCTGATGAAAAGTCCCTCTTGGGCTTCCCTGTAGGGCATCTGGAGATAGTGGAAGGTTGCTACAAGATCTCCATGCAAGCTTCTCTTCTCCAGGCTGGACTCTCCTTAATCAAGATTTTGAAGGACCTAGAGGGAAAGCCGTATGAAGAGTAGCTGAGGCCACTTGGCCTATTTAGCCTGGAGGAGGCTGGGGGGAGATCTCATGGCAGTCTGCAGCTTCCTTACGAGGAGAAGGGGCAGACACTGATCTCTTCTCTATGGTGCCCAGTGACAGGACTTGTTGGACTGGCCTGGAGTTCTCTCAGGGGAGGTTTAGGTTGGATATTGCAAAAAGTTTTTTCACCCAGAGGATGGTTGGGCACTGGAACAGGCTCCCCAAGGAAGTGGTCACAGCCCCAAGCCTGGCAGAGTTCAGGAAGTGTACTGACAATACTCTCAGGCACATGGGTGTGAGTCTTGGGGCTGGTGCTGTGCAGGACCAGGAGTTGGAGTTGATGACCCTTCTAGCTGAGAACATTCTGTGATTCTATGATAACTTTCTCAGCCTGTCTTCATAGAGGAGGTGCTCCAGTCCTCTTACCAACTTTGTGGCCTTCCTCTGAACTTTCTCCAACGGTTCCATCTCCTAATGTTGAGGGCCCCAGAACTGTACGCAGTGTTCCAGGTGGGGTATCATGAGAGCAGAGTAGAGTGGGAGAATCACTTTTAGCCAGTCTCCTTGGATGCAGCCCAGGGTTCCATTGGCTTTCTAGGCTGTGAGTGCACACTGCTGGCTCATGTTGAGGTTTTTGTCAGCCGCACCTCACCAAGTCCTTTTCCCCAGGGCTGTTCTCAAAACTTCTCTTCCCAGCCTCCGGGTGTTCCTGGGATTGCCTTGACCCGTGTGTAGGACCTTGCATTTGGCTTTGTTGACCCTCATGAGGTTTGCACAGTCCCCCCTCTCCAGCCTGTCCAGTCCCTCTGGATGCCATCCCTTCCCTCCAGCCTGTCAACTGCAGCACACAGCTTGGTGTTGTCAGTGAACCTGCTGAGGGTGCCCTCGATCCTACTGTCCATGTTGCTGACAAAGATATTGAACAGCATTGGCCCCAGGAGTGACTCCTCAGGGACACCACTTGTCACTGGTCTCCACATGGACGTCAAGCCATTGACTGCAACTCTTCACATGCAGCTATCCTGCCAATTCTTTATCCACTGAATGGTCTGTCCATATATCCATATCTTGGTGACTGATTAGTAATTATAAAAATAGCAAGGAAAAAGCTGAATTTTTGGGTTACTCAAGTAGCAAGGTGTAGAAGATGCAGTCTTATGAGCTACATGATAAAATACAGTAATCTGGACACAGTTTAGAGGAAATCCCTTTACACACACATTAGTGCTTTGGATTGCATCTAAATTTGTGCATTTGTTTTAGAGATTAAACTCTGTTCTCTGTAGCACTGCTGTAGCAGTAACAATATGAATTAATTTAGTTTAATTTTTAGTAACCATAGAGATAAGATGAAATCCTGTACTGAGTAAGCTATGGTGCTAAAGTATTAAAAATGCTATGATCACAGAAGACCTCTTATATACAAACATATTTTTTAAAATTATGCTTTAAAATAGATTCAAGTTATCACTAGCTATTTTGAATTTACAGATGGTTCTGAGCATTGACAACAAATGACTAGATTAATTAGCAGCACCTGATAAAAGGGAAAGTATCTGTTTTAATGAGGATTCTGAATTCCGAATGTTTTTAAAATGTGACTTTCTATAAACAGATGGACACTTGACAAGGAATTTGCAGCATAAATTCTTTGGATACACTATAATTATGCAGTAATAATGCTAAGCATAAAGACAAATGTACAGAAAAAAAGGAACTCTCACCTGTCCTTCCAGCCAAATTTTAAAGAAAGTAAAACATGCTTTTATATTTCAATGTTACTATAACTGGGTTATGATAAAATAACTATGATACCATATTCTTGGAATTTGGAAACTTGCTTCTAAATAAATCATTTCTATTTTATGGAGGCAGGGATTACCAAGAAGTTTGGAAGACCAACATGTTAGACCTTGGCTGAGCATACCCTGATTTTGAGGACTTCTTTGTGCAAGGAAACCGACTGGCATTACTTCTGTAGGGAAGAGGTTTTGAGAGGCAGTAGCTGTTTCTGATGGGTAGCTCCCTGCTGGTGATACTGGCCTGTGATGACTATTTCTCAGTGCAGGCAACTGTAAATAATACTTATATTACAATATGAAGATAAAGTTATGTAAATTTCACATTCTTTTTGTGGTATTACTTCGGCTATCAGGTTTTTTTCAGTGGAGAAAGAGCCATAAGGCTAAGGTGTTATAAAAAACAGCTCTTAAGTAAAAAAGTATTCATGACTATAGTGCGTATTTAAACTGACTTTAGATATCAAAAGACATAGTGGAGGGAAAAATAGATGCCAGTGCAGTACATGCTTAAGTCTTGATTTTCCATGCACATACATTAGTGAATTTGTCTATTTCATAAACCAGGAGGTGAGATAGTCATTTATTCTCTACACTACAGAAATAATTTGAGATTTATCAGTGAAGTAATGAAGGCAAAAAGAAAAGTTTGGGTCTAAATTGAAATATTTTCTATATAATAAAACCTGTTCATGAACAGTTGCTGTACCACAAAAAGCTGCATGAAGTAAGCATAATGATTTTTAATTTTTTTAAAAATAAGAAGTGTAATTTTGCGGAGTATTTTACAAATTACTTCAGTGTTGAATCTAGAGAAATGAGTAAGTGTTTATACCATTACAGTATAAAGTTATGAGGAAAATAATCCTCAAGGCATATTTTGGAGAGCAAACTGTAATGTGGGATTAGGAAAAGCACTGCAGATAGCGATATCAGAGTCACACAGGGACAGAGGGAAAGGAAGAATGAAAAGCAACTGAGAGTGAAGGAGATAGCATGAGAGATGATTTTATTGTTTTCCGAAGAACAAAAGAAGTCAGTCCAGCAGGTGGGTAAGAATACATCAAAAGCCAGTATAATATCCATATCTGGTGGAAAATACAGAAAAATATGTTCTTCCTCTGTAAAAAAGCACGTGATAGTTTATTTACAGTATTTTTGTATTTGCAATAGAAAGTTGGCAGATTATTTTATATGACATCTGTGCAGAGGGAAAGACAGGAATGCGGACAGAGAAGGACATTGGTGCTTGTGGAAGGTAACTCTTGGTTCCTTTGCTCTTGAGGAAGGACTTCAGCAAGTTATAGTGCTGTGTCATTTCTGCCTAAGTGGAGATTTCAGTTGTTTTTAGGAAAAAACAACCTTTCCTTTTCAGGAAAAAGCTCTGACTATTTACAGACTTTAAAGAGCGGTGGCAAAATCTGCAGTACAAATAGTTCAGGTTGCTTTAATATTTGTGTTGTGACCCTAAAGCACAATTTTTAAGTGTTTTATCAAGAGTTCAATGGCTACCTCATGCTACAGCCACTGTTGATGTGATGTTTTCTGGAGAAAAATAATGTTTAAGAAGAAGTAGTTTGAGTAAAAAATAACCTTTTAAAGTATTTTATTACCCAGTTCTGGAAACTGCATGTGTTTTTCCTTATCCTACTTCATTCCAGATTACGGGAAATAGAAGATGCTTATGGAGAAGGTTTTTATATGTATTTTGCTTCAGAAATTCATGTTAACCATGTGATAGAGAAGCTGCTGCTACCTAGCTTTAAAAAAAAAGAAATCTGCATTATTGGAAGAGGAGTTTAATTACCTCAACAAAAGCTGCTGTTAATGAAGCTGCCATTTTCCAAGCCTAAAACACTTTGCTTTTTCTGCTTTGTTCTCCTTGCCAAAGCATGAGGGATTTTGAAATGGGAGGTGTTTTATTAACCAACAACAGAGTAATCAGAGTAATACCTAGTGTCTGTTACTTTTAGTATGCATATATGAACTGATGGTGGATAGGATCAGTAAGTAACAGAGCTTAAGACAGTGCATATTTTCAAAAGACAACAAAAACCAATCTTCAGTGTCAATCCCTTTGATTCAGGAGTTTTAATATCAATGTAATGTGTTAGGTTGATTAATTAGTGATCTGATGTTAAAATGTATGTAAGCATTAGATGCATTTCAGGAAAATGGTAATTAGTGGGAATGTATCTTCATGCAAATTACACCAGCAGGAGGTATATGTGTGTTAAAACCAGTGATTCAGTGTAGGCTAGTTTTATTTCTGATTGACATGTTTGAAGGATAAAGGTGAAAGTTACAAATACTGGTGAAACAAGAATGTAATTTGAATACATACCTTATTGCAAAACTTGTAGTACTCATGTGCAATGTGCAGGCCTAGTAAAAAGCTAATTATGTGTGAGGATCATGGACTTATTTGTGTGTACTCTGAGTCTTTTTTTTTTGTTGGTAGGAAGGTATACACTGGATGAACATTGTAGAACCTGTTTTTACAAATAAACTTTAAAACCTTGGAAGTTGAAAGAGTCCTTGCCAAGCAGAGTTACCAGCAATCACACAGCTTTATTTGTACTCCACAGCCTGGTTACAAAAGCAAATGGCGGAGTATAGTCATGGAAGCTGCAGTGATACTAAATAAGAAATGAGTTTAGGTTCAGACTAAAGACGGAGAGATGGAGGGACTTGAGACCCAAAACAGAAAAATACCTTTTTCCATCTGGAAAAAATAGTTCATCTACTAATAAATCTCTTAAAGAAACAGAATGTCAGAACTAAGAAGCAGCTGTGCAAGCATTGAGGTTGATTAATTAGGGGATGTTTCTATATCACCCGCTTTTCTAGATCAAGTATTGAGAGAAGTCGTATTGCAGGCAGAGTGACCAGGGACACACATTCCTCTAGGACATGTTGGCATTGAGGTAAGGAATACAGAAGGAGCCAGCAGATAATGTTGTTCTTAACTGTGATCTAGAATTGTTTAGTGTCTTTATAGTCGAAAACAAAAATTCAGTCATAGTCTTGTATCCAGGAGCTTTATTTCTTATTGAAATAAGGTTTTGATGCAAGGGCGAGAGGAGCCAGGCAGGAGGCTCTAAGTATGTATTGTGCATTCTTGGGTTGGGATCATTCCAGAGAAAGCTGTTGCTACTATGTTTAGAAGTAGCATCCCAGGACTTCTAAGAGGAAAAAGGAACAAGAGACTGCTACTGAGTAAGCTTCTAAGAGCTGAGGTCTGTGTCCCTTCTTACTGAGGGTTTGCTCAGGTCTACAGTAGATCTGATCAACAGTAGCAGACTTGTCTCTGCTGCTTCTGCAAGCAGTAGGCTGCTGAAAAGCCTTGTTTGGTGTTGATAGATGAAATTCTTGTAGAATTCAGTGAAATTTGATAGATTGACCACAGCATACCGAGTTCAGTCTTGAACTGTCCTATAATTTTCTTTTTTCTGCTCCTCTTTCTTGTTACAGTTCCAATTTCTCAAGTTTGCTTAGCTGTAACAAAGTGTTCTCTAACACTTGGAATGCAGTTTTGCTGTGACCTACTCCTTAAGACACTCTTTTTAGATAAAGTCTTTTGAATCTTTATCAGTCATTTGTACTTAAGCACTGTTGAAGGTCCAGTTTCTCCTGCTTTGAAAGCAAGGCTGTAGTCCTGATGCTTAATATTGACAAATTCTTTATCTGCTACTCTGTCTTATTCTAGCTGAAGGACAAAGTGGCAATATTTCTGTTGGCCTTATCCTTTAAGTAAATAGTTGTCAAGCTGTTGAAGCTGTGAGGTGGCTTTAGATTATTTCTACATTTTCCCAAATTATCACACCCAAAATATGGGCATCTTTGGATGAGAGTTTTTCCTTTCAGTTTGCCAGCATTGCCAGTAATAAGTATACATTTCGGTGTTCTATATTTTTTAGTCTAGCAAAACATTGGTAGCACGAAGTTTTGGACCTTCGCTTTGTGTGACTGCAGTGGAGAGATATAAGCAAGAGAATTTGGCAAGTGCAGACAGAATATTTACCTCTGGGAAAAAAATATCCAGGATTTGCCTCCTGACATGTAGCTTTTACAAATGAATTGAAGATGGGATGAATTTCCTTTGCCATTCTTAATGTGGGTGATGCTGAAATCTTCTAGTAACTAGTAATGATAAAAATTTCAATAACTTACTAACATAGTAATACTTATGTAATAGCTTTGACTGCCAAAAATGTGTTTCCTAAATCTAGTGCTAGTGGGTTTTAACCATTTCTTCTGATTAGGACCTTTTCCATTTAAGATGATAAGCCTATTTGATGCTACTTGTTCTTATTTCAAAAAGAGGAAAACAGTGCATGTTTGGTAAGAATCCGTTGTTGCAGGTGTTGGTTGATATTAAGTTTGTATGGATGTTAACAGTTTTACATGGATTTTCATTCTGCTTTTGTGCAAAATAGAAAAGGTGTGTCTGTCTTACCTTAGTGTAAATAAAAGGTTAGAACTGTTGGGAACAGTGAGTTGATAAAATGAGATTAAGATTTTCTAACTATCCTTGCAATAGCTAGGTGACTATAATTAGGGTAAAGCAGTTGATAAATTCTGCAGTAGGCTCTAACTTGTATCTCAACTGTTGTAATTATTGCTCTGTAAATTATATCTGGAAAGATCTGTGATGCTGACAGTTTAGCATCAGTCATCAGTGATGACTTGTGAGGAAGTAAGTCTCAGGCAAACTGTTTATCCAGGGAGTTAATTCTCTAAAGCAAAGTCACTTTGTCACAAGTCCTCCCTCCACACCCATTTCCCTGATGTCCTGTATGAAAAAGGCTTCTTACAAAGATCTGCTTTCTGATTGTGATCTACATTTTTTAATACATCATACAGGAGTTGCACATACAGTGATTTGTTTGTTTAATGTAGGTACGAGGTATAAAACTTCCTGAAATGCCTTTTCAGGTGGTGGCTGTGCAACCAGGCATGGCATGCATCATAGCTGTAATTGCCTGGAATCAGTGGCATTGATGAGAATGCAGTAATTAAACTGTTTTGTCTATTGTCTTTGCTAAGACCATGAAAGGATGTAAAACTTAAAGTTGATGATAAATAATGAGCTTGACTGGGACAATTGTAATTTTACAGGCAACTTGATTAGAAATTTATATAGAGGGTGAAGTAAAATGTGAATTATAACCTGCAGGCCACTACATTAATTGAATGTTGTGGATAGCCACAAAGTTAGCTCTTGCATGACTTGTGTCCAGGAATCCTAAAGGAATGGACAGCCTTTGATTGAAATAGAGCTTGGGAAAAAGAGAAATCTTAATATTTGTTTTAGCACAGCTCTATTTTTGAAAGGAGGGTTGAGCTATGCAATTCTCTTTATTGCACTGCTAGCATGAAGGACCACAGGCAGTGTATTAGCCCCTTGTGGGACTCCTGCCTATAGACACAAATGTGTTCCAACCTCAGTGTACACACTACTGCCTCCAAAGGAGGCTGAGAGTGGCTGTGGGTTGCGAAGTGGTGATCCTGTATGAACTCATCCTGCTGGTCCCAACTGCCTGAAGACAGTCGAGTTGGTGAGCTCTGTATTGGCAGGCCTTGGGCCAGATCAGGTGTCATCCCTCATCCCAGAGCTGTCACAAAACTAACACAAAAGCTGTATCATCTGCTGTAGCTAATTTGACAGAAAGGCAATAATCTGCCCACATCTGATCCACATTTGTTTTGTACAGCTCTGGCTTCCAGAACAAAATATATGTAATACAGCCCTCACCGTGGCCAGTCCTGTACTGTACAGACACTCAGGTCAGTCTTGCCATAAGGATGCAGCAGCTCAGATTACAGCAGTTCATCAACTGTTAATCCAATCAGTCTGTTCTGCTAATCAAATCAGTCAGCTCCAGGAGCATGTGGCAGCAGGCTGATGCGTGCACTCCCAGGCTCACATGAACAGGGCAACATGGAGCTTCATGCAGTGAAGATGAACTCTTGGATTTATATGATATCCTACTGTAGTTTTTAAATTATGCTATTTGAACCTAAACCATACAATATTGGGTTTTGATATTTGTTTTGATACAGATTTTGATATTCTAAGTGTATGTGTTAAGCTCTTTCTAAATTTTCCCTGCTGGTGCTAACTGCAGTGAGCAACACTCTGAACTGGCCTTAAGTCATCCTATGGGAAAGGATGTATCTTCTAATAAAATGTGTACATTTAAGATTTTAATGCACATTTTACAGACCTTCAGGTGTGTTTTGACACCCTCATCAAATGTCTTTTTGAGTAACTGTTTTCCCAAAACTACTTTAAGCAAAATGTGGCACTTAATTGCTTTTGTGTTGTATGCCACTATTTATTAGTTGATTTTTTTAATGTAGAATGCATTTATTTTATTTACAATAAGAAGTATTTGAATACTGTTTATCATTGACTTCTGCAAGTTTTTAATAAATATTTTTAATATAATCACTTCTAAACATTGCTGATTGCTTATGGGAGATCATTTAGGTCCATTTGTCTGTGAAACAGTTTCCAATTTAAGGAAGGATGCCTGTTCACTTTTAGTGCATACATGTATGTCAGGTAAGACTTGCATTTATTCTAGCTTTCTGTCTCTGACTTGGGCAATATCTGCAGTAGTAATTTGGCTCAAGTGGAGAAAATCAGTAGTGTGAAGCAGTTGGTGCTGTGACCCCCATCTCTACATATTGTGCTGTGCAGCACTTTTATTTTGGACTAGATTTAGTGGAGCCTCTCAGGATCAAATATCAATGCTACTACATGTATTGAAACTGTTCAGAGGTGTTACTTGTTTGGATCTGTGTGCCCCCTTAGGGGCTGAAATGTGGCAGATAACACCATTGCATTGGTACATTTCCATTTCCAGTTTATATTTCTCCATAAAGAATCCATGTCCTGTATACCAAAACTGGTCTGTGACCAAAACCATTCCACAGCAAGCAGGAATAGTGCAGAGGAGAGAAGGATTTGCTTCCAAATTGTACTACTGCTATGAGCCAAAACAGTAATGTAAATATAACCTTCAGCTAACAGAACAAGGCCTTCTCCTATATTTTACAGATCTCTATCTGTATCTTCTATTGTGTAAACTTTAAATTAATTTATCCTGACATGAATGTGAGGACAGAAAGGAATATGATGGGAATGCACAATGGATTTATTATAAACAAGGCAATAGTCATTGAATGTGTACATGCCCACATGTGTTTATTTTGGTCTTTCTGTTTTTTGTTGCCTTCCCACCCCACAACAGCTTTACCTTTAGTTTAATTTCTTCAAAAGTTCTGTTAATCTAAAGTGTGATCTTTTTAACTTATATACATATACAATGACAGAGTATGCCTTATATTGAGTTTACAAATGTGCCCAAATTATAATTCTTTAGATTGAGAATGTTCTTTTGAATTTCATGCTTACTTTTATTGACCCGAACTAAAGATCTTTCATCAGGGATTAAGAATAGATGTCCTTTTCCTGACAATGAGGTTACTGGACCAGTCCAGCCCATAGGTGTTTGTTGTCCTCTGCTGAAAGTTGCAGTCCCCTTAGATGTGTCAGAAAATACCGCATATGTGGCTGTTCTCCAAACCAGTTATTTCAGGATGCCTACATTAATTCAGGTATTCTTAATATCTAAACCAGGTCACTTTGACAGAACTACATTAGGGAATAATTACAGAAGAAGTTGTGCTGACAGATGGGGAGGAGCTGTTGTCTCTGAGCACAGCACAGGAAGGAGGAGTTGCAGTGTTGCCATTTTCACCTGGTGCAGCTGTAGCCAGACAGCACTTCAGCCTGAAACCATATATTGTGCTTGTTTGTTTATTTGTTTGTTTGTTGGGGGTTTTTTTGAGTTTAAGTTCTGTATAATTTGCTGATAAAAGCAATTAAAATCTTCGTGGAGGGAGAGCAAGCATGAACCAATTTTACCACATTCATGGAAGGAAGGGAAATCTGCCATTTTACAGATGGGAAATCTCAGGTATAGTTGTGGTGGGTGGGATTATAATTGTGCGTTTCATTGTTGTATTATACCTCTGACAGTTCATGGTTTTTCTGTCAGTTCTTCTGCTGGCTGAGTTTTTGAGTGTCATTGATCAGTATCCCCCAGGTGGGGAAAGTGATAACATAGCATGCTAAAATAAACTGGGAGATGTTATTTATTTGTCACCTAGGTAGTTTGCCTGATAACTTTCCCTCACACCTGTTATATCTTTTTTTATGTTACTTTATATTTTGTTGTGATTCTTCTACAACACCTGAAAACTAACCATTAATGGCAAATCTTGCCGTACAGAACCTTTTAATCTCTAAAAATAAGTACTACTCCATGGCACCAGGCATGGGATACTGTAGAAATGGTAGTTGTCACAAAGTACTAGTCAGCATTTCTAGTGTGATTATGGCAAAGGATGTAGTCTTGCTCCCAGTTCTGGATGAGAAACAGTTATGTAGTTGTTATCATCAGCAAAAATATTGAGGCAGAATATTCCTGAGCAGTTTTTCAAGTGCTTCTAGGGGAGTCAGACTAACCAAACTGAGTCAATCTGGAAAAAAAGTCCCTCACTAAAGCTCTGAAGCTGCGTGATAAATTGTTATATTATATATATGTTATATATATATATCTATGTGTTATATTATATGTTATATATATAAACGTTAATTGCTATAATTTTTGTGTTGTAAATAAAAAATGTATTCAAGAAAAAATAAAGGGTTAGGAAAAAATTCCTTTTAATCAAGAAGAGCAATGTCAAAGTAGATTTTGTTGCAGGCTTGGACAATACAGCTAAATATAACTGTTTTCTTTATGCAATTCTGCTTGCTCCATAAATCATCGGGTTAAGAATGGATTTTTGTGTCTCTTGTTCTAGAGTTCATCTGTTATCTCTGCAAGGTGTCTGGTTTTTCGGATGAGAGGGATGGCTTCCTACTTAAAGGGCCATGTCCTTAATGGGTGGCCTTTTAGTATTGAAAAACAGTGGTAGAACTTTGTGCCCAGTAATTGATGCTGTTCATTACAGAGATTTCCTACTAGAGAATAAAAATACCTTGCTAGTAGTAGAGATCTTTCTCTGAGAATGGTGCTTTTAAAATATATTTTAGAAGGTCAAGAGAGTCAGAGAATATAAGCAAGACTAGCAGTAACTGCTTTTTTGACAAGATAGGAAGTTTGATTCATGAGTTTGTTCCTAGTTTTTAATTTAACGTTTCTGACTTAATTTTTGAAGGTCTTTTTGCTCAGTCTCTATTAAAAAAAAATTGAAGGCATATTTCTCCACAGTGACTTTCTTCAGCTCTTGGAGTTGCATTTTCTTTTAAGATGTCTATAAAAACTTTTTTTTTAAGCCCAGTAGCTACTAGAAAGTTAAATAATTGGAATAAAAATAGTTTTAATGTCTTTCAATGTATTTTGGGATTTTAAATAAAATTTGGACAGTTTATGTTGCATGTCTCTCTGTAGAATGCATTGAACTGATTAACAAGGCAAAGGTGGATATTGTTTGTATTTGGTTTTTATTTTTGTGTTGTTGATTTGGTTGAGTTTTTTTAAGACCTATGCAGACAGAGCTGAGCAACAGATGACAGGACAGCATAGTACAACACCTGCAGGGTATCACATGCAGTTGTAGGGTATGTCCTTATATTGCTGTTGAGATTATAATAATAGTAATCATTTAACCTTACTGTTGAAAACCAGGGAGTACGTTATGATAGCATGCCACCTGTTAAGTTGAGATGAACTCTTAAGAGATTCTGTTGTCAGCAGTCATGTGATTTGGTAATGAGTCATATGCCATATATGTACACAATTTATATGTGCACCATACGTACTTGTATTTTCCTCCCATCCTTCTAAACTGTTCTGTAGACATTCCATTTGGTTGCCACTCCAGTAAATGTCACTCTTTCTTCAGAGGTTCTTCTAGTTAGGTGTGTTCTTGGCTTCTGTGCATGGTCTTTGTTCGTGAAGGGCTGGGAGTTAAATTAATAAGTAGTAGTCCCAAACTCCAAACCTCTGATATTTTTTTTTTGGTTGTTTTTTTTGGTTGTTTTTGTTTGTTTGTTTGTTTGTTTTGGTTTTTTGTTTTGTTTTGTTGTGGATTTTTTTGTTTGTTTGTTTTTTTTTTTTTCTTTTCTTTTTAATACCAAAAATAAGAGAGAGATGAGTAAGGGAGCTGTATCAGTCCCATAACTGATATGAAGTGGGATGGAGTATTTACCAGAAGAATCAGCCTGCGTAGGAAAAATTAAATAAAAAGGGGAAACCCTAAGATTAGCCTTGCACTTATATCTCTTTTCCTGTAAAAGAATTCCCTTTCCACAGGATTAGCATGATTGGCATAAGTTTTGGTCCGAGGCATGAGCCTCTGTCCTTGCAGCTGCTGTTGTCTCCCCTGTCTGCTTTACCCCAGTGCCTGAATTCCTCCAGCCTATGGGTCCCACATGCAGTTGTAGCATATGCATGCTTAATACTTGGGACATAAGTATCGTCTCTATTTGCAGATAAGTGAGGCATGGTAATTTGTTCAAGTATGTGTATCAAAGGCTCTGGCAAAAACAAATTCTCTGTTTTCACAAGAAGCCTCTATAAAAAATTGTCTGAATTGGCCCCAATTCAGACAATTCCTAAGCTGTTCCATATTGTCCCTGGTAGCTAAAGGTTAGCTCACTGTAAGTAAGAGATTCTCACATATGCCTTATGCTAAGCAAGCAAATTATTCAAACAATATCAAATTGATAAGTTTGGTAAGGTAAACACACAGTATTTATACAGCATATTTAAACATGGCCTCTATATTGAGAGAGAGAAATCCTGTCCACATTGAAGTTGGTGCAAGAGCTTCGCTGAGGCCAGTGCTGATTGTCAATTTTAATATGTCATATTCAGATTCTTGTGCATGCAAAATACTTAGTGAAGAACAATTTTGGTATTCTAGAACATGTTTTTGAGTTAAAAGTAACAATCTGAAGTTTAAAGAGAGGAATTTCCAGTCAGCAGAGAGAGACTGTAATACTGTAGAGCTATAGTACAGAATTAGAAAACTGGAAGAATATTTTAAAATCTGTCTCCACTTAACAGATTATTTACATGCAAGTTGCTCTCTTGAGTTGTATATCTGCCCATGTCTAAAGCTTATTTTTCCTTTTTAACAGGTAGAGAGAATTGTTGACAAGAGGAAAAACAAGAAAGGAAAAACAGAGTATTTGGTGCGATGGAAAGGATATGACAGTGAAGATGACACTTGGGAGCCAGAACAGCACCTTGTTAATTGTGAGGAATATATACATGAATTTAACAGACGCCACAATGAAAAGCAGAAAGAAAGCACTTTGACCAGAACAAACAGGACCTCTCCAAATAATGCCAGAAAACAAATTTCTAGATCTACCAATAGTTCTTTTTCAAAGACATCTTCTAAATCTTTAGTTATGAGTAAAGAACACGAGTCAAAAAATAATCAGCTTTTTTCTACCACACAGAAATTCCGGAAAAACAATTCACCATCACTTTCTGGACGTAAAAATATGGACCTTGCAAAATCAGGTATTAAAATCCTAGTGCCCAAAAGTCCAATTAAGAGCCGGACAACAGTTGATGGCTTCCAGAATGAAAGCCCAGATAAAATGGACCATATAGAGCAGGATCAAGACGACTCTGTAGCACCAGAAGTAGCAGCAGAAAAACCTGTGGGAGCTTTATTAGGACCTGGTGCAGAGCGTGCTAGGATGGGCAGCCGACCAAGGATACATCCATTAGTGCCACAATTGCCAGTGCCAGTAACAGCCACAATTGCATCAGCATTAACAATAAATGGAAAAGGTAGGTGTACGAGTCGTCGTTTTTGTGTTGATTTTTCATTTGACTGGGGGTGTTTTTGCTGTTGAAATGCAGACAAATTACCCACTCTGTTTCAGCCATGCTAAATCAAGTCTGGAGAACTTCACTTTGTTTTACGTAACTATATGACTACAAAGCCATTTCGAATTTTACCAGCTTTTGGTTTCCTTGCAGAGATTCATTGGTATTTGTGTTTCAGAGTCACCATAAGATACATCTGTGTTTGCCTTGACATTGTGTGGTACACATATTTAGTGTACCATTTCCAAATATTACATCATTGCTTTAAGTTTATTTAAATAGGTCAGATTTGTTACGAATATTAGAAACATTAATTATAGGAACAGATGAATGGTGTGAGCAGGGATTCTTTATAACAGTTTACATATCTATTTTGTTTTAAGTATTACCTGGAGAAAAAACCTGTGATGTTGCTTAAAAAACAAAGTTAATAAGCTTTGTTTCTGTGAAAATTTGAGCCAGTTGAGGAGATACATATGCCTTCTGCCTGGATTGAAATTTGTCTTCATTATATTTTATCAATATTTTGTTGTTTATGCATCATTTGATATTGAGCGCTTATTTAGGAGTGATGTCTGGCTTGTTAATATCTCAGTAGATCACAGTTAATTCAATTTGTACTGTAAAACTTGTGACACCAAGGTAACTCAAACTGCTTTTCTGGGAGGGAGCGGTTTGTCCCCCCATACAGCTGAGACCCTTGTTTAAGACTTCTTGGTCCTTATTGTTATGCCCCAAACCTTTGTTCTTCACTGACAGCCTCAGGTAGTTATGTGGTCATGAGTGTTCTCATAAGCATGCTTTTGAGGCTAAATTTCCTTTTTTAAATTTTCAAGTCAAGACTACACCCTCAAAATGCAGCAGGTCAAATCTGCAGGAGTGCTATTGATGACGGCTTGCTGGAAAAATTGTTTGGATTTTTTCGAGGACTGGGCCTGCCAAAAAACACGCTTAGAGACACTGTATAGGGAAAAAAATGCTAAAGACTTTGGGAGAGTTTTTGTTGGGTACCCCACTGTTGCTTGCATTTAATTTTCCAAAAGACTAGCTGCAGCCGGAGAGGTTGAGTTGTGGTGGACAAGGGAGGAGTGTGTTCCTGGAGCTGCGGTGTCAGGTCATGGACCAACCCATTTTGCTGCAGATGAACTAGGTAACCATGGTAATGCATACACGGATGCCAGGAATATCTCTTGCTTTGCATGGGCTAAAGAAGGAATGTAAATCTCAGAGGATGTAAACAAAGCTGAAGGGGAAGTTGCAAGAGATGTCAGGATGAGAGTTCTCTGAGTAGGTGAGGTAGAGGAGTGTGTTTTTGCATGGAATGGTTTTATGATAATTTATAGGCGTTTTGGAGTATGGTGGGGTTCCTAATGAAGTGACTGATAAATTCTGCCTTTGGCGTCCTGTTTTTTTACCTCATGGCATCCAGGAAAAATACCTGGGCATGAAGGACCTTTTTGGGTAGATCAGATTAAATTGTTCCCACCAACCTGTCACTTTGGTAACAGTGGTATGGCAAGGGCCCAGTTGCAGGGCATCAAATAGAAGCAGAAGGGCCTGCAGAGGAAAGGTAGTGACACAGAAGGTGTTACATTTCTGTTTCACTGCGGTATTAAAATTTCCTCAACTGCCACCACCTCCTTCAACCCTTCCTAGGCATTAGTCTGGGCAACTAACAATGCAAGCTATTGACTGGCTCTAGGGACGATGGCAATACAAGAGTTTTCTCACGCTTACGTATTCACGGGATCCTAAGGTGTAGATGAAAAAAGGAGAGCCAAGGAGATAGTCACAATACGTGGTTGATGAAACATACACAGTATGTTCCACCTTCTGTCCGCTGCTGGAGGCATATCCTTGCATTAACTGAGGCTTTCCCTCTCTGCCCTGATACACCACTGCCAATCTCCAAGCTGAGCTGTGCAAACTGCTGGGAAATGGATACTAAATATCCAGATTTATTAGGCTCTTATTTTGGTCACCTGCAACACTTTTGGGGGTAACCTTCCAATCATGCAGTATTTCTGTGATTATAAAACTTGGGAAAAAAGTTGCAAAAGAAAAATAATTTGCACTTATATCTGACATCAGTCTCTCTTCCTAACTTTTCAGGATTTCTTTGACATATGTTCCTCATGGAAGCCCAGGCTCCAACTCAGCCATTATCCGTGGCCTGAGTGGACATATTTAGGGAGAAGCCAAGAGAGACAGATCTGTCTTCTAGAGCTTGCCTGGCCTTGGAGCTTCCTGAGCTGACACATTTGTTGTCCCTTCATTAAAGATGCACTCTTCTCCTTGCGGTGTTTATTTTTAACTTCACACTGCAACTCATTAAAAATGTAGTAAATAGGTGCTTCCCTCCCCTGCATGGGGCTGTTGCAGTTCAGGATCCTGTTTTGCTCCTTACTCAGGACATTCCTTCAGTCTTAAATGGACACCTCATCACATTTTCAGCATGACCTCAGGAATCATATATCATGAGGGGTATTCATTGCACAGAAATGCATCTTCGTATGCACCAGATCTGACATATTAATAATACAGATGATAGATCTGGCATTTGGAGCACTCTTTCCAAACTTCCCACCTCCTCCACATACACCTTTTGTTAATTTTAAGAATTCCTACTACCACTTGGAGGATGCTGTCAGGAAGACAAAAGCATGTTTTGAAAAATAGCTTCTTACTTGAGCTGGTTTAGGATTTTTTTATCAAGACGTTTTTGTTTGTAAAATGAGTTAGTCAAAACAGAAGTCATTAGTTGTAAAGCATAATTTTGAAAGATCCTAGAAAAATACGTATTACACTTCAAAAAAATTTAGACAACTTTTAAAATTAAAACAGATTTACATTTTTTTAAAGCAATATTGGAAAAATAATTCAAAGTTTTAATATGAAAACAGTGCTCCTGATTTTGAGTTTATTGCTATGACTGTTTTGAATACTGTGACTCAGATTTTCAAGTCTTAGCTCAGGGTGGTCAAACTCCTCAGTGTTTAATCTGTTTGTTTTCCTAAGCCTTGTTTTTGCCCTTTTTTTTTTTTTTTTAAGTTTAATTTATAAGNCAGATTTTCAAGTCTTAGCTCAGGGTGGTCAAACTCCTCAGTGTTTAATCTGTTTGTTTTCCTAAGCCTTGTTTTTGCCCTTTTTTTTTTTTTTTAAGTTTAATTTATAAGAGAAGTGCACATCAAAAATCCCAGAAACTTGTATGCATATGAAAATCCCATGACAGCAATTACTAGGAAATATTAGTGTTATTGTAGCACCTTATCCTGCTTTTTCTGAGACAAACTTCAGTGATGCAGTTCATGTTCCAAAGATCTTGCAGTCTCAGAAAAGCCAATCAGCAAATATCTGTATAAATACACAGGAGTTCTGGGGAATAAAATAACAGTAATGTTTACTCTGGGAGCTGGTAGTCTTAGCACCCTGAAATCAAGCCGCTATCAAAAAGAGTAGCATTATGTTGAATGTTCATATTTTAAAGGCTTGGCCTTGAAAACTGAGTCAATGGAATAATATATATATGTTTATACAAGAATATATAAGAATATTAAGAATTCGGGTGATGTATGGATGAAGTGAGAATAGATCACTGAACTGAACACTGCTGTGGTTCTGATGTTTTGAAATATGTGGTGTTCGTCAGCTGTTACTAAGAGCTAATAAAAGCAATCCTGAAATGGATGAACAAAACAGAAAGCCAACACCAAAGAAATGAAGTGTTGTGGAGATGTTGTTAGTGGCACCTACAAGTAGAGCATATTACTCAAAACTAGGCAAGACAAAAAGTGGCCTTGTGTCTAACAATAGGTTCTGATACCGTAAAAGTTTCTGAAAGTTTCCTTCATCAAAGTGGTATTAAAAAGTAGCTTTGAACTCTTATTGCAAATGGTTTCAGCATGGTACAGTCATAATATCCAGGGAAGTTCTATTTAATAGAGTGCACAAGAAGAGAAACTGTAAAGGGAATCTGGTCTGTCAGTCACATAGGGCTGGAGAGTTGTCTTGCAGTTTTAGAAAGGACTGTAAGCCAGAGGAATACCGTTTCTTGGAAAATTCTAGTTTTTTTTATTCTGGGTAACCCTATAGTTGCTACAGTTTTTATTCGTCTAGCAATGTCCAACATGTGGATGTAATTGAGAATAAATGCCACAAGAAGGGAAATTTTGGGCAGAAAGGCATGCAAAAGTATAAAATACAAAAGCTCAAAGTATAAAATAATCAAGAAAAGCACATCTAGCTGCCTATGTTGTTACAATTAGAATAAGGCAGGCTGGTGCTGGTGTACGGGAAGGGAAGAAATACAAGAAATGCAGCGAATTACATAACTTTTTAGTCAGACAAGCACCACCAGTGTGCACGGTGGCATTAGCATCTCCCTCCTTGCATGTGTTAGTTCAGATAGATAACTTGCAGGAGCAGCAGGGTGACGATACAAAGATGGCTTGCAGTGTATCGCCCTACAAGGAACAAGGGTGTCTGCTGATTTTTTAGTTGGATAATGCTGCTGTTTTTATCTCTAAACAATGGTATTGTTGGCAAAAGAAAAGCCAGGCATCAGAAAAAAAACCCAAACAAGAATAAAAGACTCGAGTTCTTTTTGTTACCTGTTCTCTCCTTTACCCCAAAGCAGCTTATGAGATTAAAACCCATAGATTTGGAAAACTAAAAATCCACTTGAACACCAAAGGAAAATAGTGTCTGTTTGGTTAAGTGTCTGATAGCTTTAGTCTCAAAAGGAATCAAGCAAGCGTGGAAGGGATTATGGAGGCCACTGGAACTGAGGAGAAACATCCGTTCTCAATGCAATACCAAGCCTGGCTGGAAGGAGTTCAGTCCCTCCCTTTTTATTAGGGTGAGGGGAGCTCACATGCTTCCCTCCCAAATTCTCCCAGTTACTTTTTTACCTCTGCCTGTGTGTGCCCAGGCCTCTGCCTGTGTGTGCCCAGGTTTTGGAGTGTTCACGAGGAACAGTCTGCTGTCACCAGCATAACTGGCCAAGCTCAAGAGTCCCATGAGAAGAGCACAGCAGCTGACAAAGCTGTGAACCACAGAGTTGTCCATGTGGACCACAAGCCATGCACATAAACCCTCTCAGAAAGCAGAATTAAGAGGAGGGTTGAAGAAGTTCGTTGCTGTGAATTTAGAGTGGCCAGTACAACGAGAGGAAAGTTGGGATGATGTGTTACTGTTTTTTTGGGTTTCTTTTTAGCATCCTGAAAGGACAGAGGCAGCTTTGAGCCCTCCTTTTGTTTGTTAGGGGACTTTTTTGGTTAAGTGGTAAAATGTGTTAAAAAAAAAAAAAAAACCCTAAGAGAAGAACTTCCTTTTTCAGTGTGTTTGTGCGTTGCACTTGGATGGTGGCTTGATCTCTGCTGAGTGATCTGGAAGCAACCAAATATTTCATTAGTGCAAACAAAAGCCTATGAAATGGGTTGAAGTCCTTTGCAAAGCACTCTTAACTTCTAAAATTACTGGTTAAACTTTTTCTTCAAATGCAGAAGTGTGTAATTTTCTGTCTTTGGTTGTGTATCCATTTAGCAAGTCACTAAAGAGTAAAGCAGTTTTCATTTAAGCAAGCTTAAAGACACCTTTGGCTTGTTTTTTTTTCTCCAGAAGTTGAATTTTGGTTTGATTTTATTTCTTAAGAATTCACATTATTGTGTCCCTTATGAACTGTATTGCAACATTTTAACCTAACATCAATTTTTCCTTCTGTCTTATGAAGTCACGTTCTTCAGCGTCTTTACTCTTGACTAAAAATAATCTGAATTGTTGCTGATTTCTTGTTTGTCTGTTATTTTCTGGCTTAGTATAAATGCAAAAGTTTTAAGCAATACGGTAGAGTGCATGGTCTATGTCATGCGGAACATTGGTCTGGTTACTGTTCTGGTTTTCTACCTCCCCTCTGCACTATTGCTTCTGCAATTTATAGTACACATTATTGTTACTTTACATGGAGCTCCAGGGTTGAGAACTTACTGTGAAAATCTCTTATCTTCAGAACTGTATTGGTTTATGTCAACAGATTATCATAATAATAATAATCAGGATCTAGGTGCAGGGTTTGCTTTAGTTTTAAGGCTGTTTTCCTGAGAAACATAAGGCATAAGTGACTGGTTTCTTTCCTTTTCTGTCTTCTGCCATTCTCCAGTACTCAGAATGGAGATGTCTCAGTTGGATGCTACATTGGTGTAGACTTTTAATACAGCTGAGCTAGTGTAAACTGTAATTACTTTGAAAGGAGCGGTCCCATCCCTTTCCCCAATCCCAGGTATGGGAGATACCTTTTACATAGACATGTATATATAGCCTAACCAAGTGCTCCTTTAAGGGCAGGCTTATTTTTATCAGCCCTCTGGAAGTGACAGTGAGGGAGAGGATGTGTCCCTAGGGATGGAGACGGACACATACTTTTTTCCTTTCTTAATTCTGTCCCTGAAAAACCTTCAAAGGAAACTCTGGATCAAACTTTTTTTTTTTTTTTTTAAAAGAAAAGAGTAAGAGATTTCCCAATAAATTCTCAGTTTGGGCATAAGAACCTCAGCCTAAGTTGCTAGAAAAACTCCTGTGTTGTTCTCACTGGAATTTATATTACACCTGTAGCCCACTGGTAAACATAAAGCTCATAGTTGTGCAGTTCCTCTGATGTTACATCAGTTTACACGAGCTGAGGATCTGGAGTCTCAATCTCTCTTGACTGACTGCTCAGATGGGGTCAGTAATGATCTGCCATTACGTTCTCCTACAGCACACATACTAAAAAAGTAAATTCTGAGAACAGGTTTGTCACACCTGCTGTGCCAAAACTTAGGAAAGATGAAGCACGAGGAAGCAGAGCCTCTGTTTACAAGGCACCCTTTCAACCTACTTTGCATATGTCTGCATAGAGAAAGTGTGTTGAAGATCAGACTTAATGATAAAACAAAAATGTTGAGCTAGATACTTCTTTTTTTCATCCAACATTGTCAAAATTGTACAACTTCAGAGCAGCTTTTGAAATGTGAAGCTCAATCAGAAACACTCTTGCGATGCCTTTTGCAGTTGTGCCTGGTAGAGTAACCAGCCACTTTTTTTGTCTCTTGCTGTTTCAATTTTTGAAAAAGTTTCATCTCCCATCTCTGTTAAAGCTGTGAAATGGATGGAATGCATATTTGCTAAGGCACCTGTCATTATGAATCTGTGTTCTCTTGAAAAGAAGATTAATCTTAATAGCTTGATGCAAAAATCCATTAAAAAACTGAACTAAAACAATCGTAATGTGGTTTGTGGAAGATTTGCCTAGATCACATTGTCTACATAAAATAAAGTCAACAAAACATCCTCACAGGGTGACTGTTACAGGTGGGATAAGATATCATACAATTAAGACAAAACTCTGAAATAATTTGTTTACACTACTGCTTGTGAAAGAGAAAAAATAGTTAGCTTTAAGAAGATGCAAAACTAAGATTCAAAACGAGGGGTTTTTTGGGATAACAGCTGGATGCAGTCTTGAATGTTACAGGTGTTCATAAAAATACCTTTATTTTTATGTATACATGTATATAATATATTGCCTCTACTTCCTACCCAGCCAGAGAAATTTCAGTACTCAAAGTGGCATAACCATGATCCAGAGCTGCTGCTCGGAGTTACTAACAATAATACAATGAAGTACTGTTATTTAAAAGAAAATAAATACAGAAGCCGTATGTTTGTAATACTGTATGCCTTTTTTTCTGAAAAAAAATCTAAATTATCTGCTCTACATACCATTTATGTTGTAAACTTATTTAAGAACACACATTGAAATGCATTAGGCCACAAATTATGAGTTAATTTTTCTTTAGTAACAGTTTTCTTAATTTTACAATCTTAGAATGCATAAAAAAGCTTTTGTTTTTTAGTAAGTGTCTGTCATTTAAAATGCTTTAAAGTTTATTATGTTTTAGATGCCTTTAAGAAACAAAGGCAAATCATAAACATTGGCACTTTGAATTATAATATTCTAAATTTAAATGCATCTGAAATCTGGGAAGTCTTAAAATTTAATGTGGAAGAAGAGGAGGAAAGACGCCATTGTACTATTGTATTGAAACGTGGATAAAGAAATCTCACTGAAACTTGGATAAAGAAATACATTGTCATCTATTTTCTTTGAAAATATTCCTTGAAAGAGGCAACTAAAGAAAGTAAGAAGTTGTGCTTCAAAAGACTGCTCTGAAACTGACTGGAAAGATGGAAAACAGAGTAGGCTTAGTGGTTCATTGTAGTTGGGTCACAAGGTTGACAGTGGGGTCTGTATTTATATTTAGTGATATCTTTTAAAAAAAAGTATTGCAGTGAGCAGCAAAGGTACAAAACTTGCAGAGAAACACTTTATTATTTAAGGTACAAGAACACAGAAATTTCAGAGGGACATACCTAAAGCAGGAGGCTGAGTGAAGTGATGAACAGCAGGAAGATAACTTGAACTGAACATTTTTCTTGCTAGCTCCTAAACAGAATTTTTAGTCTGAGATGCAGGTGGGAATGCCTGAACACTGCTAAGGGCAATTCCAAGACGACTTGGCCTAATATTGGACTAAAGAAGCTCTGAAGGTTTCTCTGTTTGTCACACACATTTGTTATTACTCTTCAGTCATGCCTGGTGTGTAATGGATCTGTAGATTAACACACTGGCTGGCACAGTGTCTTCCATTCCTTAGCACTGCTATCCTTTGGATTTCAGCTTGGATTCCTGTGTTGTTTGAAAGGTGGGCTAGAATGAGAGGGAATGGAGTAACTGGCTGACAAGGTCCCTATGAGAGGTGTCCCAGTGTACTTCCAGTGGATACAGTTGGGGAATCTAGGCCAAGCTGTTGATGAAAGCTGGTACAACGGGAACAAAGAGGATGTTAAGTAATTTGTTAAAAAATCATGTATCTAAAGGGAATACAGTAAATATTTTGGAGAAGAAACAAATTATAGACAAAATTAAATAATGACTAATGTATTTGGAAATTTCTATTCTGGAACTGAATGGATAAGACAAGGGGACATCTAGAGACATCACAGGGTGTCAAATTCAAAAGAGAAATGTTTAGGTATAGCTTTAGTTATAGCTTCCGTTTGGTCCTGAGAACTCTTTGCTAAAACTTTGTGTTCAAGGGAAGGAGATAATGGCCATTTAAAAAAAAAATAGGCATTTATGAGGATAATGGGAATATACAGTATTCGTAGGAATGGTACCGTTTTACAGAGAATGTAAGTTTTCTTTCCTCAGAAGTAAGGAAATGTTTTGTGACATATCTGAAAATTGTAATTCAGGCATTTTTATATGTTTTTCTACGTCATTAGCCAGTATTATTTATAGATTAATTCTCTTAACTATTATTTGTAGAATTACCTTTTTACTGTGCAGATGTTCAGAGATTCTAATCATTGCCCTGTTAGGACATCAGGATAGGCACTGGAAAGGCAGTGAGAAGGTAGAGCTCTGATCTGGTTCCTGCTGAGGTCCTTATGTGAAGCACCGTTCCTTTACAAAAATTGTGTATAGAAATGTATAAAACAATCCTTTTAGAAAAAAAATGCTTCAAAGTTCAGATGCTTTAAGAGCACTGATCATCATTCATCCCCATTTGGTTTGGTATAGTCAGCTCAAAACCCCATCCAGTGTAAACAGAATTACTGCATTGTATTCTCCCCTCATCCATTGGTTTTCTGGATGGATTTCAAATTCAGTGGGCACTTTTGAGAAATACAGGAATGAGTTTAAAGCAACAGTAAATGCAAAGCTAACGCTTATTTTACCAGACATAACACTTTATTGACAGAGCTAATTTTAAAATAATTTTCAGCTAATAGAAAGAATGTCCTGCCAAGGCTTCTCTCAAAGTTGGTGAGTGTGTGAAGATGTATTTGTGGCAGTGCGGGGTAATGCTCTTTCACCAAGGAATTCAAAGATAGTGGGTTTTTTCTTGTATTAGTACAAGCAGGCAAACTCATAATGGGTATTTCAAAAAACTTTGTGGTTTGTTATTTTTTGTTTCAATTTCTGAATAGACAGGATGACAGATTATTCTGCATTCTTTAAAGAATCATCTATTTTTACTTTCAGTGCATGGGTAGGCAATTAGCTGGAAAACCTGTTTTAAATATTTAAAAGTTTATACAAAACACAAATTACATCTTTGATTGCTATTATTGAAAGCTAGGTAGGGCATTTTGTTTTCTTTTTTCTTTGCACATTGATAGGGCTTTTTGTTCCATTAGCTTTATTGGGTCCTGTATAGTCAGTCAGGTTTGGGAGGTGTTTTTACAAATGATCTTTCTGAGACAGACAATGGAGCAGTGGAAAAAACCTTTTTAAATAGGTGAGAGGGAGAAAAAAAAGGAAATTTAAGTATTTCTTATTCCATATCCTTGTAGGAAGTGGAAAGTTTTCCATTTAAAAATCAGTAAAAAGTAAACAAATTAGAAATCTTACCATTAATAAGAAATATGTATTGTATAATAACTGTGTAGTAAGAGAGTGGGTTTTCTCAAATGATCATATAGTACCAGATAGTAATGATAAGAAGTGGAGGGCTTGTCCAAACCACTGGTCAGGAGCTAGGACCTCTTCTGAAAGAAATACTCTGAAATTAGGGTTTTCTGAACTTGATTTATTTTCTGCTCTTAAGAATCAGAGAAAATGTTTATTACAAGGACTTTCTCTTTCTGGAATGCTAGATTCAACAACCCTTTCAATGCACTAAAGAAAAAGTAAAAAATAACAAGTGTATTATGTTTAATCAGCTTTGAAAGCAATGAGTAAAATTATTCAGGTATGAGTATCTTTAAGACACATAAAAAACGCTATGGTTTTTTTTATTCTTCAGATTGGTGGCTTTAGGTACCTGTTATGTTTATTGACCTCATGGAAAAGTGCTGATGCTTTGCATTCAGATATCTTTTTGCATTTCCAAATACAGATGTAACTAGCTAATATTAAAGAGTGAGCACTAAGTCTTCTGATAAAGTAAACAAGCCAAAACAATCAGTATTGCCCACTGATCCTTATTTTTCAGCTTACTGTGAAGCTTTGAGGAAGAAAATGGACTTGCTACAATATGTTAAAATATTTTGCTCTGAAGTCCATTCTTTTTTCTAGTATTAAATTTTACTCTGGCACTGTGGTCATCTTCAAGGAATCGTTCCTGTTTTATATCTTGTAATAGTTAAGGGTTCCCTGCTACTGTTTTTTTGGCATAGTCCAGTTTGAAATGTCATTTTATAGTTTAATAAGGTATATTAGTAGAGCAGTGATTGGTGCATGACATGTTAAGGAGTAGTCTGTTCTCTATTAAATGTTTTAGGCATGTCAGTAATACACAGTTTTAAAAAACAGTAATAAACTCTAGAGTCTTTTCAGTTAAAGTGTAATATAAAGAAATTTTCACCACACTATTGTGTATTATAAATTACAGCCCTAATAGGCTACTGTAGTACAAATAGGACAAATACTCACACATGTTCGAGTTAAAAATGGTGGGAATAACAATAAATAACATTTATTTCAGGATAAACCTGTATAAAAGTCAGTGGGTCTGTAGTTAACCTGATATTAACATCTCTATACTTTTCCTTTTGTAATTTTTTCTAATATTTTAGTACTTAGCCAGTGTCAGCATTAGCTATACTATGATCTTCTAACAACTTAGTCAAATTCAGTGATCACATTTTCAAATGTTTTGGTCTTTTATGTGTTGGGGGTTTTTTAATATACTTAAATATTATCCTGTCTTTCTCCTAAAACTACTACATATACTCTTTGGATAGGCCTCATACTCTTTGAAGACTGAAATGAAAAATCCAGTATTCTGAGGCAATTTTAGATTCTCCTGCATGGAAGTGAGTTGGGCAGCACTGTGTCAGGATTAGGGAAGGCCCTTGGGGAGGCTGTTGAAACCTTTGGCTGAAAACTGAGATACTCCAGCATCCCTGGCAATCCTCAGCAGTTCAGGAAGATTTCTGTCAGTTTCAGGGTAATATCAACTGTTATATGATTGTTGTGTGCTTTTACAGACCTTGTTTATAGGTCAGTAATTTCCTTGGTATGTGTCCAGTTTTCACAGATACTCTTGTAATTCTGCACTAATTGTACTATAACTTCATTTAGGAGTGAAATGTTTCTGTAGAGGGTGAGGTTAGGTAGGCAAATTGGTTTAGTAGTATTTAAGTTTCTTTTTATTTAGATTTTTCAGAAATTACTGTGAAATCCTAGAACTGTACCTCAGATCAGTCTCGTTTACATCTGTTAGATACTGTGAAATGACTGTTTTGAACAAATCAACAAATTAAATGCAGTACTGCTTTGTAGTATCTCTGCTGCTGATAGCCTTGGCTGCACTGGTCACAGTATTGTATTTTGGGAAGCTGCTGAACACACTGAAGGTTAGTATTAAGACAAATGTTTTAAATTTTAGAAGAGGAAACTTCAGCTTACTCAGAGCTTGGTTGGGAGGGATTCTGTGGGAAGCTTCCATGGAGGATAAAGGAGACAGCAAGTGCTAGGAGTTTTTCAAGAGCACTCTCCTGGAAGCACAAAAACCATTCATGCCCTTTAAAGGTGAGGGAAGTAGGGAGAGACCTCCTTGGTTTAACTGCGAGCTTTTGAGTCTGCTCAAAGCCAGGAGAAGTGCACCGTAGATGGAAAAGCAGACGGACACCCAGTGGAAAGTACAAGAACATTGCCAGGGCGTGCAGAGATGCAGTTTGACAAGCAAAAGCTCAGCTCAAATTGAAATTGGCCAGAGATGTCAAAAACTACAAGAAAGGGTTCTTTAGGTACAAAAAAAACAAGCAGAAAGAGAAGGAAAATACTGGCCCGCTGTTAAACAGGAGAAGTGAACAGTCACCAGCAGTGCTGGAAAGGCAGAGAAGTTCTCAATACTTTCTTCACCACCGTCTTTACCAGCCCTGCTGGGCCCCTGGCCTTGGGAACAAAAATCCAGATTGATGCAATCACAGACCCTCCGTCAGTGAAGGAAGAGTTGTGTGACCTGTCACAGGAATTTGAGCTATACACACTGATGGGCCCTGTCACTGTTCACCAGAGGTGTTAGGAGGCTGCTGGCATCACTGCAAGGCCACTCTCCATAATTTTAGAGATGTCGAGAAGTTGTGGAGATCAGGGATGTCCCAGAAAACTGGAAGAAGGGTGATGTCATCCCCATCTACAAGAAGGGCTTAGAGCAGAATCCAGGAAATTACAGGCACGTCAGTCTTACTTCAGCCCCTGGGAAAGTGATGGAATGAGTCCTGCTGGGAGCCATCACAGTTTAGATGAAGCATGTCGTTTGGAAGAGCCAGCATGGATTTACCAAGAGCAAATTGTGATTTACAAACCTGACCACCTTCTACAACAAAGTAACCTCCTCAGTGGATGTGGGGGGTGACATTGTCTACCTAGATCTCTACAGGGCTTCCAAAATGGTTTCCTACAGCCTCCTTCTAAAGAAACTAATGTGTGACAGTCTGGCCTGGTGTCCTGTGTAAGGAAAACATAATCCAGGAGTGGATAGGCTGGGATCTACCCAGCCAGGGAGCAGCTGTGTGGAAAGGGGCCTGGGGTTGGTCCTGGTGGACAAACAGCTCAAGCTGAGTGAGCCGTGTGCTGCTCCTGCAGCAAAGAAAGCCAGCGGGATGCATCAACAAGGGCATCACCAGCAGAGATGGAGAAGTCATTGTCCCTCTCTAATTTGCACTTCTCAGGCTGCACCTGGAATACTGTGTTCAGTTTTGGTCCCTGCTATGCAAAAAAAAGCTGTGGATAGGCTGGGGAGGGTCCAAAGAAGGGCCACAAAGATGATCAAAGGCCTGGGCGGCCTGACATGTGAGGAAAGGCTGAGAGACAAATGGATTTGTTCAGCCTTGAGAAAAGAAGGCTCTGAGAAGACCTTATCACCATGTCCCAGTATTTATAGAGTGGCTGCAAAGAAGATGGAGACTCTCTTTTAACAAGGAGTCATATGGAAAAGATGAGGGGTAAAGGGTGGATACAAGTTGCTCCTGGGAAGATGGGTCACAAGAGGAAAATTTTTCATGATGCAAACAATCAGCCACTGGAATAATCTCCTAAAGGAAGTGGTGTATTCCTCAGCATTGGACATTTTCAAGAATCACCTGGACAGGGTGCTAGGTCATCTTGTCTAGACCATGCTTTTGCAAGAAAGGTTGGACCAGAAGATCCTTGAGGTCCCTTCCAATCTGGTATTCTGTGAATGTGATACTGTTTCAGTGATAAAGTTTCTAATACTTAGGCGTTTAGTTGATTTGTTTAGAATTATTTTATATATTTTAAAATGCGGTCTAGGAAGCTGAAGATTTATGAAGAAAAATATGCAATTGAAATTTTGTTGACAGAATATCTACATTCATGAAAAAAAATCTTATATCTAGTTAGGGTAAAGCCCCTAAGAGGAAGGGACGAAAATGGGATTGCACTCTAGTCTTCCCTTCATGGAAGATGTAATGCCCTCCTTCACTTCCGAATTTTTATAACCACAGTAAATTGTAATATCCCTAGTTAGCACAGGGATCCCAACTAGTTTTTATTCTCATCAGGGATTAAATAAAAAACTAAAGCCAAAAAGTGACTACCTTGATAACAGTATTTCTCAGTTATAGTAGATGAGGGGGGAAATGCCTTTTGTTATTGTTGGGTTTGTCTTTTTCAATTACAGTACTGGAAAGAACAGCAGCATCATTCCAGTTCCCTGAAGGAATTATTTTCTCATTCATTACATTTTTATATATAAGTTACATAATTTGCTGTAACCATTCATTTCTCCAGCTATGTATTTGTTCACACTCAAAAACAGTAACCAGGTTAATCTCTGAAAACACAGGAAATCTCTGGCCCAGCAAGTGGGGTTTACTACTAACTTAAAGGCAGGAGGGCCAGACCCCCAACTCTTCATTTTCTTTTTATCTTAGTATTTCATGAGAGCACATTCAGAATTTGTTTGGTTTTTTGGAGTTTTTTTTAGGAAAAAGTTAAGAAGTGCAGACAAGGTTTGAATAGCCCTTACCAGCTGGTTTGCTAGGTTTTGACTAGTGTTGAGCTGCTAGTTGGCTGTATTTCCATGGTATTAGTTGTGGGAGAGCCAGGCTATAGAGGGAAATTGAAACTTGGTAGCTCCTTCCTATGAAGCTGTTGGAGCTCAGTCATCATCTCAGCTGTTGTCGCTTTCCCAAAAGGGGACAGAAAACACAAAATCAGACCAGCTGGCAATGCTTGGAAATTGTCTTCAGTATGAAAAACTATAGAGGAAAAACTATACAAATACGAAAAATTGAATTTTCAGTGTTCCTTTCCAACCTCAAATGATATTTAGGTACCTGCTAAGTCTCTTCAGCATTCTGGATATAGCAGAGGGAAAAAGTAATGATGCAGGCTAATCTTCACAAGGGCACTTGAGTTGGGCAAAATCATCCAAATAATAATGGCCCAAACTCTTTAAAATAAGAATTACACACATTTAAATAAAACCTAGCTTTTATTCTCTTACCTGTGTTTAGGCACAGCAAAGTAAAGTCAGAGTAATTGGTAAGAAATGGAATGTTCACACTGAAACTAGTTTAGATTTACCTACTCAATTTACCCTTATAAATATAAGAGAAAGAGGCTGACAAAATTTCTTTGTAATACAACTACAATTTTGTAAATTTTATCGTTCTTGGTCATGAGAATTTTGGGTACAAGTTACCTTGTGATGCACTAAGTTTGAGAAAACATACAACTTTTTTTTTCTTACCATTTTTAACTCCATGTAGTAGTTCATCTCATCAGTCAGGTCACAGGCTGAGTTGGTCCCAGAGGATCCGTTCTTGGAGTCTTCAGCCCTCTCCCAAAGAGATGAGACCAAGTGCAGTCCAAATCCTCAAGTCCTTCCCTTCCCCTGCCTTGCCAATGGAAGAAATGAAAGGCACAGCAGAGAGGAGTGGGAAGGACCTCCTTTCACAGAGAGTGGAAGCTGATGATCTCGGGTAGGGGTGCAGGGGAGGCATTGAGAAGAAGCTGGAAAAACTGGCAGGAAGGGAAATGCACCTTAGAAGTTTATTGTGATTTCATTGTCTGCTGAATTTGAACCACTTTGGTAAAGTGCATAACCTACAAATTCCTTGAGTTGGTATTAGTGTTCTTTCAGTGTGCTCTTATTTAAAAATAAAACCAGTAAATTTTTAAATTATTAGAAAATATTAGAACCATGCACATTCTTCATGCAGAAAATTCTAAAATTACTTTAGTTTGTGGGAGTCCCTTATATTTTAATTATGTGTTGCATGAGGCCGTAATGAGAGGATGACTCACTTTGGGTGTACTGCATTGTACTACTGCGTGGCAAATGAACCTCGCTACATCAATACACTTGGATATATACGACTTCCCTATTAAAAGGAAACCATGTAGTATCTATCAAAGGTGGCACACAGTGGTCTGAGTTGAGGTGTGGAGTAGGAAGGGTCAGGAGAGAGGGGAGTATTTGATAGTACTTGACTTCCTTCTAAATTGTGTTTTGTCTGCATGAAGTGATAACATTTTCTCTAACATGATATCCTTCTACAAGTCTTTGTGGTGGTTGCTTAGGGTTTGCAATGAATGGAGATTAGAGGTCATGATTCAGCAGGAATTACGTAAAAACTTCATATGAAAGCTATCAGCCATGTCACACAGAATCCTACAATAAAGTGATTGCATGGCAGTATTACTAACACTTTCTGACAAGATTTCTTGCCTTTTGTTCTCTTTTGTATAAATACAAAAAATCGTGTTAGGCACTTCTGCGTAACCATAGGTCATGGGCCTTGTCTATCAAATGTGCTCATCAGAACAGAGGCTGCAATTTGTAATATTTTTTTTTTCCACAGTTGGAATGCTTTTTTTATATAACATTTTAAGTCAAAAACACTGAGGTCGTCTAGTCTGCGCTGCAGTGTATTACAAGTCATTACATTTCATCACTTACTGCTGTATCCTGAGTTAGCTTCAGTTAGCCTAGAGTATTATCAGACTCTGGAGACTAAATTTTTGTTTGTCATTTAATGATGAATAGCAGGGAGTTGATTAGAAAAAATATGCTCAGATGAAAATACTTGTTTCGTGTGTCATGTTCTGCATAACATCTTGAGAGGATGCCATCTGCTTCTGAATAAATAAATAAACTGGATTCCTATTAAAAGAGCTTCCTTGCAGAAAAGCAGCTTATGTTTCAGTCATGTACACATAGCCTAGCTCTGGTAATGTGCCCTCCAAACACTTACTTTTGGCAACCTCTGCTCTTCCCACCAAGACCCGTGCAGATTGTTATGCCTCCCTGAATGCCTGAGTGTGCTGACAAGGAAAAACTGTGTAGGCTGGTTATTAAAACTTCAGCTGAGGTCATCCTAATAAAGGGCTTGCTTTTGCCATTTGTAATTTCTTCCTTTAGCCTCCATCTCAGCTGAGGAAGAGAATAGAGGTGGGCTTACATGATTCCTTGGTAGATCTCTGCAGCACAAACTCTGGACTTTCTCTTGCATTTGAAATCTCAGTTGGCATAAGGAGCTTGATGAATGCAAGAGAATTATGAGGATTTTTTAAATTGCTGTTTCCCCTTTTAACAAAAAAAGACTTGGGATTGTTTTGTTTTGTTGTGATCTTTCTGTGGTGTTTGTTTTTGTTGCATTTATCTACAGACTAGCATATCACCAGAGAGACTTTTTAATTTTAAATGTGTCAGGCTGAGCTGTAGTCTGGAAAGATACCTACAGGGAGATCCAGCACAAATAGATTTTAAGATAGAAGGTCTCACAAACACACTGCATTTTTTTTCTTGTATTGTTTAGGCTGTGAAGTTCTGCAAAAGTAAGGAAAATTTTAAGTGTCTTCTTCAGTTTCATTCAGTTTGTTGTATGCAGCCTCTTTGAAATCTTCATTCTGTACTGCTTTCTTGAAGGGAAGAAGAAATACAGCCACAGATTTCTATTAGGCAACCTAGCCCAAGCCAGCTATACTTTCCCCCCATTAGGTATTGTGGTTAAACATTAAGTAGAAGTGCTTCCCTGTACTTGCTTGCTCAATGTAGTTTTTCCTTCTGTCTGTCCCTCTTATCACTCGATGGTTTTGGCTGCTTGTTCCTGTCCATATCCTTTAATTTGTGACAGCCTATTTAAAGAGACTGAGCATGGGCTGAAACCAGCAGGCAACTGGGCAAAGCAGGATCTTGAAACCAGCACTGCTACTTATTGAAGCATGCCCTAGGTGTATTTTGAAAAGGTTTGCTTTTTTCTTTCTTTCCTCCTAAAAATAGCTGGTAAAGTGGTGGGGAGAGTTACCAAAGCTGATTTCTTCACTAAGCAAAAGCCCTTATTACAATGAGAGATACAGCGATAACTCTGAAGCCCCCTAATTAACAATCTCTGCGTTGCCCATAACCCTGATGCAATAGACCAGTCTGATACCCCCCCATAGATGCAATCAGTGTCACTACGCAGCCTCTTCAAATACTGGCAATATGTAATATATGAACATAGAAACCTCTAGACTCTTACAGAAATGGAAGGATTGCTTTATATCTCAACTAAGCTAATACAGAGCCTTTTTAATGATGATAACCTTTAGCCGTTTCCATTCTTCGCATTGGCAGCTGTGTCCCTGTGGATGATAAGAACGAAGGTACCCGACTCAAACCTTCGCCTCAGATGAGAAGTTCATAATTCAGACCCAGCAAAATGTGGCCTGGGCTGTTAGTCTGTATGACTTCTTGGAACTGATGAAGGAAGTTGCCTTTTGACTTCATTTAGAATAATGTGGTAGCAGCTCATAGAGAGATAGAGGCTAAACAAATTTTAAAATGAAGTATTTAACAGGTAAATATGTTTCTATTCTTTACTTAGCTCTATAATAATTACCAAGATCTAGCAGCTAGTCCAATGAACAGGGTGTATTGGGTTGTATTTGGTTATTGGAAAAAATTACATGATTCAATCTTGTGCCTGAAGTTCTTGGGTTTTTTGTTTTGCTTTTCATCATACATTTTGATATCCTTGTGAAGGTTGTTCAGGGCTTGTTTAAAATATTTGCAAAGATGGAAATCCCAGGCCATTTATGAACACTTGTTCCAGGGCTTGACTTACCTCTTTGTGAACTCTTTTTTAAACGTAATGTCAGCATTTCACTGGTTACAATTTTCCATGGCCCCACATACCTTAATGCGCACCTCCAAGAATAATCTGGTTGTGCTTCTGCAGTGACGTGTGTTAGGTAATTAAACACAACGTGACCATCAGCTCTCGTTAAGTGCTTTTTTCTAATGTGTCATGTCATCCTACATAAACTGCAGGAATCAAAATCTGAATAGTTTTTAGTTGTTAACTTTCAGCATGGGAAGTCTGATTTCAGAGGGAAAAGAGGGGGACTTAGTTTTGAGAATCTCCCATCTATGTCAGCAAATAGTCAAATTGAGCTTGCAAACTGTATTCAGACCTTGTTAAGTATTAGTCATGCTTCAATCATTTGACTGTTTGGACATGTAGCCTTCCAGTCTTTGTTACAAATTTGGAGAATTTGAGAGATCAATTAGGACTTTTCAAGTAGATGTTGTTACCAGGTGAGAATTCTTGTGATGTATGTTCTAGAGTAGGTTTAAATCTCTTAGGGAGTTAATGCCCATATTGGCTCTGTCTTTAGTGGTGCTGATTTCTACCAGTAGCTTCAAACTAGCAAGATGGTATCTGTTTGTAGTAAGCTTCTTACTCCAACACGTTTTCTCCAGTTAGAAATACCAAACATCTTAAGTTTAAGAGCTGTGTAGAACAACATGTCACTGAAGCAATAAATACTGGCCTTCGTTCAAAATACGATAGCATTGAAACTGGAACTATGCATGTGGAAAGCAGAATTTATTTTTAAACCTCAGGGATTTTGTTAGGGCTACAGCTTGGACCAAAGGAGATGCTGATCATCTTAGTCCGTTCTTGTACTAAGGCAGAATTGAGCATTTGTTTTCCCTGGCAGAGGTTGCTTGATCTGTTCCTGAAATACATCTGTAATGGGAATTAAACAATCTCTAACTCTCCTTTCATACTGCTTTTATTTGAAAAGTCCGCTTCTTTTCTTTCCCCGGTATATTCTAATAGATACAGGTCCAGCCAATGTCATTCAGTAGTGGTTCTTCCAAGAAACTTGCACATGCTGTAGAACAGCTGTCAGATCTCCATACTTACTTTTTCTGGACTAAAAGACCCTATTCTCTTAATCTTTCCTCTTATGTATTCTTTTTAAATCTCTTGACTTTATTGATTAGCCATGAACAGTCCAAAGTATCTCTTTAGGTACATTTCTCAAAACTGGATTGTTTCAGCAGATAGTTAGTAGAATGTATCATCATATGCACGTGTAAAGTTTCCTTATCAATGTGCCTCTGAATTGGGTGTTGCCTTGTTTTATATATTAACATTTTTAATGGGTATAGACTTCATGATTGGTTACATAACCCAATAAACTTTCCTCTGTTCTGCTCCATAGTCTGTTATTCCATATTTTTAATGCATGTTTTATTTTTCTTCCATATAAATAAAAATTCTCTTTTCAAGCTGTCTTCCAAATTCAGCAATATAATTTAGAAATGTGATACTCTCCTTCTAAACATTTGAAGTCCTTCCAATTTGATGTAATCTGTTCATTTCATGAGTATAGTTTCTCTTCTATTATCCAAGTCTTGATTAAAAAGTACTGACTAGAACTGGGCCCAAGGCAGACCTTTGACTTGAAAAAATTTGTTTGATAGTGTATGAATTTCTTCATATATTTTTCCATTATTCATATACCTTCCTTCTCTCATCTTCCATTGGTTGTTACCCTTAGAGAATAATTCTTTGTTTTGCCACCAGTCTCAAAAATATCTGCTCTTTTTTTCTTTCCTCTTTACTCCTTATCATTAGGTTTTTTACTTGATTTCAAGCAACCTGTAGAGGTTGGTTGCAGGTATGCAGGGTGGTTGTGCTGGTGGTGGTTTTGTGTTGTGGTTTTTTTTGGGGGGTGGTGGTTGTGTCTATTCAAAATTGGGTGGCCAAAAGTAGGAGCCAAAATTTTATTGAAAAAGTAACAGCAGTGGTCCAAATGTATTTACAGGGGGAATCATAATACTTCCACTGGGGAGGGGTTGCATCAATGTTGCCCCCCACGTCAGTTCCTATAACCAGTGGCCCAGTGACCCTCCTGATCCGTCACAGCACTGCTTTTTGGCAAGGCTTGTCTAATCCAGCAGCTATGACCTTCTGACGTTTCATAACCTTGTTTTGCTGTTTCTCAAACTTAGGAGTGACATTAGCACCTGTGAGACTTTTCTAGAGTCTGAAGACTTCCTAATTTTATCCTTGTAAAGCGAAAAAGGTGCTAAAGACAACTCACACGGTTCACAGCACAGCTTCATACCTTATTTGCTTCTACTGCACCAATATATATTCCACTATGGCAAGAAAATGTATTTCTTTTTTCTTTTTGTTTTTACCCTTTTTTCTTTTCCCTCAGTGAGTTTCCTAGATTATGGTTATGTTTTTTTGACTGGCACCAGAAAGGCCCAGCATTTTGCTGTCTCCATGCGGGACTGGGCTGTGCTCACTGCCCTACCTTCCTCCTCTGTAGAAGGGAGTAGCCTTGTGACGTACTTTGAAGTTGTGACCCACTATCCCCCTCCCTCTGCATGACCTCTGGGTGATGGCAGCCCCCTGAATTGCCCCACATGAGGTTTGTCCATCCCACTATCAAGCGCAACCTTGGGCTGCTTTAATTTATGTGTAAATTTTGATCAAGTTTAAATTGAAGTGTGTGCTGTTCCTGAATCAGTTGAAAATTCTTTATGTTTTTCCTATCAGATTTAAAAGATCACTCCGGTTTTAAAGATTAGCAGCCCAAGATCTGTGGCTGTCTTTGCTATGCGTTGCTTGCTCAGTCTGGTCAGGTGATGTTGTTTGCAGAAATTTGCAGCATGCAGTAAATTCACTTCTTTCTTACTTTTACAGGTTTTTTTCTCCACCCGTACAATTCCCAGTGTTTGTAGTGCACTGACTCTTTTATTGCACACTGACCTGCAGTTTCAGTAGTTGACACTGCTGAATCAGTGTACTTTCTGTTTCATTTTTATCTCCAGACTTTCCCAAAAATTATGCACTATGTTTGTATAATCTGAGTTTTATGCTGGTTCCTCTTCATACCACAGTGAGAATTCTTTCTTTTCCCACGTATTTCCCAGTGATCCTCATCCTTTCTTTTAAAATGATGCCATAGTTATTTTAGTCTCTTTTTCCCTGTAAAGGTAAATCATTTATAGATCACTTGGACTCTAAGTACGTGAACTAGTAGCCTTGTTACTAGGCCTCAGCTCATTTATATTAAGGCTATTATTCACAGGGTAGGGGGAAATACACATTCTCAGAATAATCTCACAGATTTATATAATACTAGAATATGTACTGAAATAATGACTTTCCACATTCATTTTATCACTCCTAGCTTGACATAATACAAGAAAGTAATCTTCTAGTTCCATTTTGTTTGCTAGCTGTACAGAATTATGGAAATTTTTTTTGGTCAAACAAATGCCTATTTAAGATTTAAAAAGAAAAAACAAAACATAATGAGTGAAGTCACTAATTATAAACTGGCAGAGCTTCAGTTAAGTGAATTCTGCTAAGAACTTTTCCTGTCCGGGCTCTGGCTTCCTGTCTCAGGCTTAAAGAAACAGCATTTGTATTCTAAAAACCCACTTGTCCTTGTGCTATGCATGCTTTTCACTTTAAGACTGTTAAAATGATTTTTTTGGACGTATTGAATGCCATAGGCAGTGAAGCATTACCTGAGACTTTCCTGAAGACCTTTGATTCTCTCTGGTTTTAAACATATTCTAGAAAGTTGACAAATCTAGCCTGTGTTGGGTTTTACTTGTTTGGAAAGTAAATATGACATCAGGCTTTTTAAGAAGCAACTTCACAGGGTCACCACTGAGATGGATCAGAATACTTTGTTGTTAAAGGAAAATTCTCTGTGCTTAATAAAAATAATAGTAGTTTTTGTCCTTTATGTTTTCTTTTCATCAAGATACTGGTAAAGACCAAGTGTTTGCGCAAGAGTTTGACAAATAAAAATGCATGTCTCAAAACTTAAATACAGTCTGCAGTTTATGGGCTATCACAGGATGTTTACACGGATCTTTATAGTTCTGTAAGAGGTAACAGTTTGCTTGAAGAAAGAGGCGAAATACCCTCAAGAGCAGTATACTTCCTAGGAGGTAATAGTCCGGAAGGTTTGGAGTGTAGAGTGATACTTTCAACACTGAACAGTGACAGAAAAGGTATCCTGGCTCACTGTGCAAATGAGAAAATTGTCTTTGTTTACAGGCTGACCAGAAATACTTAATTTAGGGCCTCTTGTGGTTGCGTGCAATTGCAGGTTTGCTTTTGCTTTTGTCAGCGGCAAATCTTAACTAGTGCTGTGTGAAGGCTTCAGTGGGACAGCTTCCTTCTAGTGCACCTGAGAGGGAAGTGTCATAATAGAATTCTTAAATGTGGATCTTCTAAGGTGAAATATTTGTATATTTATTTGATAGTGCAATTTGTGGTGATGTGTACACGTACCAGTAGAAATATATTTGAGATGACATGGAAAATGAACTTAATTGTGTCTAACATTCAATGTGTCTAATATTACCTGCACCATAAAATTCCAGAAACTGATGCCCAGTTCTGGATTGACTGCTTCAGAGACTCCTGCCTTGTAAATTCACAGAACAGGGTGGCTACTGTTGTAGTACATATCCAAGCTAATTGGGAGCTTTTGTAGTCTAGAAGTAATAATAGAGGTAGAATCTAGTAGGAGGCCTGTAGTCAGTGGTGTTCTCCAGGGAGCAGTACTGGGTGCAGTCTTACCCAGCTTGTTTATGAATGACCTGGATGAAGGGATGGAAAGTACCCTCAGTAACTTTCCTGACAAAACTGGGGGGAGTGGCTGACACACCTGAAGGCTGTTCTGCCATTTGGCAGGACCTTGATAGGCTGGAGAGTTGGGCAGAGAGAAACCTAATGAGGTTCAACAAGGGTAAGTGTAGGGTCCTGCACCTGGGAAGGAATAACTCCAAGTATAGGCTGGGGCCTGACCTCCTAGAGAGCAGCTCTGTGGAGAAGGAGCTGGGAGTACTGGGGGTCACAAACTGACCATGAGCCAGCAGCGTGTCCTTGTGGCCAGGAGGGCCAATGTTATCCTGGGGTGCATCAGGAGGACTGTGGCCAGCAGGTAAAGGGAGGGGCCTCTATTCAGTCCTAGTGGAGCTACATCTGGAGTGCTGTTTCTATTTCTGGGCTCCTCAGTACAGGAAAGACAAGGAGCTGCTGGAGGGGGACCAGTGGAGGGCCACAAAGATGAGGAAGGGTCTGGAGCATGTCTCTTCTGAGGAGAGACTGCAGGAACTGAGCCTACTTAGTCTGGAGAAGGGAAGACTGAGAGATCTCAATAATGTGTATAAATATCTCAAGGGTGAGTGGGTGTCGATGGGATGGTGCCAGACTCTTTTCAGTAGTTGCCATCAACTAAAACACAGGAAATTCCACCTCAACACGAGAAAGAACTTCTTTACTTTAAGGGTGGCAGAGCACTGGAACAGCCTGCCCGGGGAGGTCATGGAGTCTCCCTCTCTGGAGACATTCCAAACCCACCTGTTGTGTTCCTGTGTCACCTGCTCAAGGTGACCCTGCCTTGGCAGGGGGGTTGGACTTGATGATCTCCAGAGGTTCCTTCCAAACATAATGATTCTGTGAATAAATAATAAGGGGGTGTGTGTTATTATATCTCAGTTAAATGAAATATGCTTTAAGCAACATTGTTTGGTTTTTAGTGTCAGTATAATAGGCTTTTACCCACGAAATTTACTGGACAGACTATAGAATCAAGTGTTTGGGGTTTTTTTGCCTAACTTAGGGAGAATTCAAGTTCCATTGCCTGTGTCCGCTGCTCTGAATTAATAACATGAGTAAATCTAAGAGGTAATAATCTCCATATCTCTACTGTAAATTTAAGACTCTACACATTTTGATAAATTTGGTGAGGTGTTTTATTATTTGGTTGGGACTTTTTTTGTTTGGTTTCTTTTCGGCATGTTACTAAAGGAGAGAATAATACGATATCTTGAGACTGTGTCTTTTAAGTGTATAGAAATCCCTACTTCTCAGCTATTTTGCTGTCTGGTCATGCCAGGGATCTAAGATCAGCATGAAGTCATTAAGAAAGCTCTTATGTTGGTTGTAAGTGCTACAAAATTATCAGGCTGATCTAAATCTGTAAATTTTATGAGGACAGTTAATACGCTGTGAAGAGTAATTTCATTCATGGACACAAAGGGCATTTCCTGCCTCTTCTGTTTCCTTTAGTCTTCTCATGATTTTTCTCAAGTGATTTTTGAAAAATTCAGTTTGGTGGAAGAAAGGCTCTATAGCAAATCATTGGATGAATGATTTGTGGCCTGCAAAACTAGGAGTGTTTCAAAAAGGAAAAGAAGAGATTCTGTCCGCTATTTTTTTAGATCATCTCATCAGTGCTTTCCCATTACATCTCTGAAATTGCTTTTCTGGCCCTTATTTCAGTACATAATATAAATAAAATAGATGGCTCTGGTTGGGAAATAGAGTGATCTTGTTTACCTTTCAGACTGTAAAGTTAACAATTTTATAAACTTCTTCCGGTAACCTGCAGTAATGGATAATTAATTGTAGCATTCCTGAGATTTCAGGTTTTGGCTTAAAATAAGCAAATGCCAAGGGCATAGTACTCTTTCAGTATCAGATAGCCTATCTTATTTTATGGAGCATATGGGTATGTTCTTTCTTACAGAGATTTTTTGCTCATTTCCAATATGATTTTTCATTAAGATCACTGGTGTGTGTGATTTTTCTTATAATTACAGTTGCATACTTCTCATATTTAATTGCTTTATAGTAGTGTAGATAGTTTAACATACTCTGATCTTTCTATAAAAGAGCTGTTATTTCAAAGCTCTATTTTGTGTTTCTGATAAAAAGTTGAATTTTACTTTTGGAGACATGGCTGTGTTTCAGGGGGCTTCTGGAACACTTTTTTTCCTTTGAAGTGAGTTTATTCTTTTTCAGTAGAGGCAAATACTACGACACTGTTCTATGCTTGTTGCTACCCAAACAAAAAAAGAAATTATGTGATACCTCAGAACTAAGTTGAGATTTATACTTTTTATTTCTCTGGATGTTATCTTTACTTTTTGTGCCCTCCTGTTTCAGCTTTTTAGTACAATCCCCATAGCATGGGTTTGGGTTTTGATACTAATAGGTTTCTTAGGGCTTTTTGTTTGGTCCATATTTTTGGTCCTCACTGTGTAACAGTTTTTCACTTGCTGTGAGGTGAAAAGTCAGTGGGATAGAAATGAAACCTGCAGAGAATGTTACTCTTTGATTTCCAGATTACTTGATAGGATTTAAGCAGTAAAATCTGTAAGACAGTGAGGAGCACTGTATAAGAGTGCCACAGGTTTCACTGAGTGCAGATTTCTGTAAAACATTTCCTGCTTTGAAAGGTTATTCCCTCAAACATGCCTAAGTTTCCTGAGCAGAAGACATTGTGCTTCATCCGATGCTTGCTGTTCCACAGCCCCTGTTTTCTGCCAGTCAATTTTATCGTGAAGGCCTACAGAAGGATGTTCTTTGTTTTGTCTTGGTTCCATCTTTAAAATATTTAGATTTCTGTAGGATGTCAGTATTTGTGGTTGGTTTATATTTGTTTTTTTGCTCTTACAACCATTGTTAGACATTTTAAATTGTGAAACAGATGAACAGCTAAAACACAAATATTTTAAAGTTTAGAGGGTATTTATTTTCTTTGTCTGTGTATCTTTCTCTCAAAACATTGTACATTGTTACAAACCAAAGGAATTCCATAGACAAACACTCTGTTTTACCAGATGGGTTTGTCTGAAATACCCAGGATTCTGTTACATTCATTTTATTGCAGTTGTTACCAGCACAGCATAGCAGAAGTTATATTCTATCCTCCACTGCTGTAGTGATTAGGACTTTCCTAACCTTGGTGCTGCCATAATGTTGCTATTCTTACCCTCTTATGAGGTTGTGGTCTGGCAATTGTGTTTCTAGTTGCGCTGGCCTTCTTTGCTCTAAATCTCATTTATGTGTTCACGGACTACTCTTAAATATTTGTTTTATTTATTTATGAAACTTCAGCACTTGGAACTTTCAATAGGGATATGAATACTCAGTTTGAATGACTAATTTTCAAAATATATCAAGTTTGGGATGAATGTATATATGCTGAAAAATGTCTGTGCTTCTGATTGTTTATATTTGATTATATGCCACTTTTGCTGTTTTATAGTAATACTTACGAATATGTACTTTGTCATATTTTGTGAAAGAAAATACATCTTTAAGTAGTCATGTTGTTAAATTAACCAAGAAATGAGTCTTTACTAAGAGATAACAACTGCTATTTTTGAAATATAGGTTATAGATGTAAATTAGATGAGACAATGTTAAATTATTTTAATGAAGTTTATTGCTAAAATCCACATAGTAAAAGAATCAATTACACTGGCAAAAAAACCTCTACAGAAACTGAATTTAACAATAATTGATTCTTTTGAATCATAAATACAGCTTTGCTAAGCAGATGAGAAGGAACACTCTTCAGTGCAAATTAACATCTCTTGGTATGATAGATGAAGGAATATCTTTTCCAGGAAGAATCTTTTAAAACACAAAGAAAGCTTTACTAAGAACTTTCTGTGTGTGTATGTGTTCACACAGGCTAACTTTCAATGCAACGTCTGATGGTTAGTTTTTCATTGAAAGTGTAACAGGGAGTCATTGCTATATGTCACATTTGTTGGGGCTGGATTTGTTTTTAGCCATCTTACTTGCAGTATTTAAACTTTAAGAAAGTGCTGAAACTTTACTGGCTTGAGATTTTAGCCTTTGGAAAAGAGGAGGGGCAAAAACCTCGAGCTCTTTACCTATTATCCCAACTTAAATTACTAGAGAATAAAGGAAAGGAAAAGGAAAGGAAGATGTCAATAACAGAAAGTTCTGCAGTGAGTATTGGGCTTGCTTGAGAGGAAATTATATGGTAGAAATGTATGGGATATCAGGAATTCCCATATCCTGAGAATGTCATCTGTTGCTCTGCAGTTTGCTTTCCGACTATCTTTGCTGTCAAAGGTGGTGCAGCCGATAATCTGCTCCTCACACAAGCCTTTGTGCAATGATTTGCAATTTAACAGAGCTTTGGCCTGTATGTCAGAGATGTGCTTTTGCTATCAGGTTATAATTTGTTCAGACTTGGCCACCTTTTAAGGCTTTCTAAAAATGTTTGGCTGTGTGCACACCTAGCAAAACCCTCTTCGTTTTTTATCCATTACGCTGCCTGAAGATCGCCTACACTGAACACAGTCTGGCTTGGAAATGAATGTAACGATGCCTGCAGATGTTTCCTACTAACATGATGCTAACAGCAGAGGAAGCAGTGTCCTTTTCAGTGAACAGATCTTCTCAGCATAGAAATAGACGTCCTTAAAAAGATGCTTTTGTTTGTTTGTTTGTTTGTTTTGTGGGTGGTTTTGTTTGGCTTTGAAGTGACTGAGTTTTGTTACCAGCTCCTTTTGCTATGGGATGACTGGACCTGGAGCAGCTGAGGCTCTCTCTGGGCAGACGAGGTGGGGAAGGGGCTGCTCACCAAATTGCAGCCAGCTGTGGCTGCCTCTGCTGGCAGACAGCTAAGTGCTCTTTCTGCTCCAACTCCTTTCCCCTCCGCCTCCTTCCTCCTTGCTGAGTTTCATCAGCCTTTTTTATCTTTCTCCAATGTAACCCTGTGCTTCGCTGTACAGGGGTGTCTCTCTCTGTGCCCTTGCTGTGTCCTTTCCATGCCTGTCCTGCTGGGAGCCCATCACTTCCTGCCTGCCAGCCTGGGACAGCAGCTGCGAACTGGCAGAGGGACAGAAGCACCACCAGCCTGGAACACCTTCCTGCAACTCTTGTTCAGCTGCTGAACACCTTTGTGGCTCATGATGATGTTTCTCTGACAAAGTATTCCTTGATTTAGGGGGGGGGGAAAGGAGGAACTTGAAGGGCACTCAAGAGAGAACTGCCTCTGCTTTGGCTGAGACTCACAGAAAACCTTATCTCCGCCTTCCCTCTCCCATATGCTTTGTATATCAGTTAACTTCCAGCATTCATGAGTAGCTAGCAACACTGGGCAATGCTGGACAAAACATGCAGTTGCAGAACCACTGTAAGTCCAAAAAAGGAGGAAAAATATCCTCAAAAATTAACTGTTGTTGTCCCACCTCAATAAGTCAGGGAAGTAAGTCAGGGAAGCATGGCACTCTTGAACTGTTTACGTCCACTCTTGCTGTTGTTTTATGAGATAGTCCAGACTCCCCCACGTCAGGGGAAAAGTGATTTTATTATGGTCCACACTTAAATGCCAATATATTAGTGGAATCAGACTGGCTTAACTTCTCTATCTGTAACCCTGCCAAATTCTAGTTTAACATCAAGCATTGCAGAAGGTCATCTCAGAGAATGATTCCTAGAGTTAGCCATAAATTCTCTTGGGCAGTCCAAAAGGTATTGCACAAAGTGTATCCAATAAGAGTACCCATATTCAATTTAGATAGTATTTTGGTTGTGCTGAAACTGAGGAGATTAGCAGTTTCCCCTGATGAATGGCTGTTTTTGTTCCTTACCCTTGAAGAAAAATGGAATTGTCATTTTTAATCTAATCATCTGGAAGTTTCTTCTTACCCCAGGCTGTCTTTCTCATCATTATTTTGAAACTATTAGAAGGCTATCATTTCTTGTACTCGGTCATAAAGTCCTGTCTTGTGATTTGGAAGTATTTTACAAATAATGTGTAAAACGAGTAATTTTTGCATCGCTGAGATCATTGCAGAAATTATTATTTCGGAGTGGAGACTGCAATCCATAGGAACATTCTTACAAAGATGTTACATAGCGTGAGACCCTAAGCTTTATGGCAGAGGTACAGATGCATATATTGGAGCTGTGGTTGTAGTTGCCCAGACAAATATTCAGGCCTCTCCACAGAAGAGGATTCTTTCCCTCCAGGGTTGATTCAAGGACACAGGCAGAACTCTCCCCATCAGGACTGAAGGCAGCAGTTTGCTGAGAATCCGATTGTCACTGTCCACAGTTTGCTAATCTGCACCTGATACCATGGATCCAGGTATCTTGTCTTTGTATTCCATCTTGTTGAAAAGCAACTGCCTTTAGGTCAGGGGGAAAAAAAAGGGAAAAGTGCTACACAGTGTGGTCACATATGCATTACAGAATACTAGGAAATAGGGTTGGAAAAGACCTTTGTCATCTAATCCATCCTCCTTCCCCCCAGGCTGCTCTGCAGATGCTGCTGTTGATTCAATCAAAATGTTTTCACGTGCAGAGGAATCCATCAGGGTCACTGAGAAACACCTGTAGCTCTGGGATTAAAGAATGTGCTAGCTAGTAACTGTTGTGTCAGTGTGCAGGAATAAAAGCAAGGAACTACAAAATGGAGGTACATTTTCTCTGAGGGTCATCTGGTGGAACAGAAGGTGTTTTAGGCAATGTGATAGAGTCAGAATGCCATCTGCTTTTGTAGATGCCCTTGGGACATCAGAAGTGTTGATAACTCTAGCTGGTCAAGGATGTAGTGGAAAAGAGTTTTATGAGCAAATTTTTCATTGAAAATAATTTGCATGTCTCTGGAGGTGCTTGGTTTGCTGTAGAACATTTTTTTTGTCTGTGAGAACTACAAAATGGGGGGAATTTTTGCTTTCAGTATCTGGCTTGAGTTTACTTGCTGAAGCGTTTGGTTGTATCAGAACATTATAAGGCAGCTCTTGGGCATATAATAAGGTGGATTACAACACACAGCAGTGGATGTACATTATTTAAATGGACTGTAATTCACTTTCTTTGCTTATGAGTCCTGGTTATTTGCTTTGTTGTGTAGTATGACTGTACAGGGCCATCAGTGCTAGCTTACTGGAGAGCATGTGCGGGACAAATGCTTTGGCTTTTGTAGTGGCATCCTACCAGGAGAGGGGGATGTTTTTGGAAGGAAAATAATTGTTGTAAGTTGTTGTTTCCAGTTGCTTTGTGACCACTGTCATGTAGTTTTGTAAGTTACCAAAGTAGAGTGAAGTCACTGACAGACCCTTTCAAAGGGTGATCTAGAAAGAGCACAGGCCTGAATTTAAGCCACTGGTTTCCCTTTACCACATAAAGAAAACATATTTTCATTTAAATAATTTCTGTCTTTCATCTAAGCATATGTGGGACTAAAGTTATGATCAATTTTAAATGTAGTGTATAGTGCTGGGTTTGTTCTGCTTCTATTTTAACATTCCTCAAGGAGAATCCATTGATTTAATTGCTGTATTAGGGTTTGCAAATTTTATTGTTTCTTATTTATATTTGCTACAAGTAACATGAAGACTATGGATTCATGTTCATACACCAAAAGAATTAAAACTACTACATTAACTCCAGTAGTAAATGCTAAAACTATATTATTCCTGAATGGATATGGGCAACATTCCTTTTAACAGTAGAAATTGTAGCAGAAGTAAAGCTTTGAACAGGGAAGAATAGAATCCTCTTTACAAATTACTATAATTTGTTAAATACACATCTGACCTTGTTTTGAAACAGTATTTTCACTTCAGAACAGTTTGAGAACTGTTACATAGAAGGAGTAAATCTGAAAACAAAAGAACCACCTGTTTAGGTTTGTTGTGTTTCCAGTTCATCCTCTGAGCTAAAATCCATTATTTGCCCACTTCTGCATTTGATTAATTCCTACTGCATGGTCATCATACTGGGTTTTCATATGTTACAGGGAACATATATAAGCTAGATGAAAAAGAAGGGGAAATATTGAACTTTAAACCTTAACCATCCTAAAAGGAAGGGAAAGACTTTGCTTCCTGGCTGGTGTGCACAGTGAAAGATTTGTCTTGGGAAGGAGTTGGGAGAGAACACCCAAGGTGGAATAGTGTGAGTCTTTCTCTGGAAACAAAACTGTTTCATGGGCTGGTAATCATAGAATCATTCATGTTGGAAGGGCCCTTTAAGTTCATCTTAACCCAGCACAGCCAAGTTCACCATTAAGCCATGTCTTTAAGTACCACATTTGCATGGGCAATGTGTTATGGCATGTGAAAGGAATGTGTTGTGCAGTGAAATCTACTCTTTACCATAGCATTAGTTTAGTAAAACCTTTCCTAACAGCTTTAGAGTCTGTATCTTTTGTACTGTTTTCTGTGTCCTTCAGAAGACTGACAAAGTTGGCAACTAAATAATCCCAAATCGGCTTTTCGAGTACATATTGCACTAATATAATTCTCGGAGATGTCAGGGTGCTCTCTAACAACATTTTCTGAGGGCTTACTCTGGAGCATTTGTTAGACAGATTTGTGAAGCCTCATCTTGAACTTTAGTCCCTTTTCCTCGCCCTTGTAGTCTATTCTAGCATTTATTGTAGTCAAAACTCTTGCTGCCTGGACCTAGCAGGCAGGGAAGTCCCTGCTTGTGAGGAGGAGGTGATGAATAGTCACACTTCTCTGACTGTCCCTGTTCATGCTTCTTCCCACTGCAGACTGTGGCAGCCTCAGCGGATGCGTGGCTTTACCTCCCACCTCCCACTGTAGCTCGTGTCTCAGTGGGACATCCTGTTTGCATTTTCTTTCCTGGGACAACTTTTCTCATTCCTTTTTTTCTCTAGCTAAGCATTGATAAACTACATATTGATGGCAGCAATGAAATGGCACTGTGTTTCTCTTGCAGATACCTGCAACAGTTTTTCTCATGATTTTTGTGAGAGTTTAAGGAGTTTACGTTACAGGCTGTTTTCTACAGTAAAAAAATAAACTAGTTCACAGATATGGTCGAAAGTATAAGTCACATTATGTTTGCAAAAGTAGCCCCAATCACAGTGTATTTTGTAGCCACAGACCTGAAATATTAGAAGATAGATTCACAGCAGGAATTGGGTTTTAAAATGCTAATTGTTATTTGCTAGTCATTAAACTGGAGAAGAATGTGTTGCTGTTATCTTTAGACATGGTGCTTTTCATGTAAATCCTGTCCTCTTTCCCCTACCTCTTCACCATGAGTTCCTGGTCAGCAGCAGCAGCACATGGGAGCTGATCAGGATGAAAGTTAACCCAATGCGCCCCGCAAAAATGTTTGGCTTGTTCCTGCTGTTACACTAGTTTTGTCAGTTTTTGTGGGGATTCTGGCATGACTTCATTTGTTTATGTCAGTTTTTTACTCATTTCTTGACACTTAGTCAGAAGTTCATATTTCTGTCCAAATAATGAGCCTAGAGTAGGAAAACACTAATACTTTTGCCCAGATACTCAGCGATAGTAAACTGTATTTAATGTTTTTTGTAAATTTGGTTTAGGATCTTATTTGTCTTGCTTGAGACTGGGAAAGGGAAAAACAAAGGAGGTAAAAATACAGGTGATAGTTTGAAACTGGAATTTGGTTGAACTCTGGAATGGTTCAGCAGATGCATCAGTGGATGGAAGGATGTTATTAAGAGCCCCAGCTGCCTTGTGTCCAAGTGGTTAGGCAGAAATACCTGCTATGAGTTACTTGTTTCTGGTGGGGCAGACTATACAAGGAAGAAACAGGGGAGTGAAAGGAAAGAAATCTTACTTTTGATGTTATGTAAACTAGATTGATACTTAAATACCTCAGAGTAATTCAGTATGTGCTGCTTGCCCAGGTCGCAGGAGCATTCTGAGGCTTATGGAAGGAGTGTTCTCCCTGAATTTTCTAACTAAACAGAATGCTAGTCTGCTGCCAAGAGAAATCAAGCCCTAGGACATACAGGCAGCAGACTTTCTCCTTGTAGTAGGAATGAACTTGGTTACTCTATTTGCCGTGTTGGTCTGATGTGAGCCGGGATATGATTGTGCTGCTTCTTGCTTGTAGTGTCTTACCTGGTTTTGTGGAGTGGGAGGTAGGGTCAGGAGGGGAGTAATCCCTCTTTGAGAAACAAAGGCCCCATTAATTCTTTTAGAAATTATGGTAAGTGTATAATTTGGTTGAAAAAATCAATGAAAAGGATGATCTCACTGCAACATTTTTCTTAATTGTGGTGATTCAAAAGAACAGCTTGAAAATACCCTTCTTTGAGATTGATAGCATTTTAACTGAGCTGTAAGGGGAAATATCTGATGGGGTGGTATCTTTTGTGATGTAGCTGGAGTGGAAAAGTCATCAACTATCATAACTAAAAAAAGACAAGGTGTTTATGATTGCAAAACACCAGTATGTTGATGTATAGGTAAGAACAGAATGGAATAAGCAATAACATTTGTTCCAGTTAGCTGTTAATCATGGGGCAACACATTAGTGATATGGTGACATTCTGAGATCAAATGGAGATGCAGAGTTTCTTATAACTCTGTATATCAAACTGCCAATGACAGTGTCCACAGACCATCCTTATACAATAACCCTGATCTTTGTTGCTACAAATTTCCACGTTTGAGCATCAATACATTTTAGGTTTTTTAGGAAGTAAAATTAGTTTTGGATAGAAAATTTTTAATTTTAAACAGCTTCCCAGCTTGACAGAACTAAGGGTAAATCTATGTATACAGTTTCGATGCTGAGCGAAACAGGGTTGCTCCTGTGATGAGGTTATTATTTTTAAATTCTGAAATTTACATGTAAGTATATATGACAGGAAGCTTCTGATTCATATTTTGTAATGGTATGAAACTGCAAAATATTGGTAAAATATATTCCAAGTAATGAGTGACCGCTTGTAAAAAGATGAATTTTCTCTATGGTACCCACTATGGCTCTCTTGAGTATTGCTTTGGATCTCCAGTAGGTTTTAACTGCAAGGACCCTTTTGAAACATGACTTTGAGAGCAGTCTTGTTTATAAACAGAAATAAACTGAAGAGGTTTAAGGCTGTCTTTTTAAAAAATGTTTCTTTCACCTATATCTAAAACTACATCACTACAAATTTTATTACCCAAGGTACCTTCCAAATTTGCTAGTCTTTAAGCAAGCAAGTCTTGGAGGTATTTCACTTAATATTATACATTTCCCATATAGACTATCACATTTGTCTGTTTCTCCTTTTTTACTGTCAGTCAGCAGTCTTGTCATGGTCAATCCTTGTTAGTCTGTCATTTGTTGTATGTACAATATATTCATACCCATTATAAATATTTTTCTGGTTTCTTATGGCATGCTGGTTTCACCACTAGTATTTTAATTGACTATGTAGCTTACACTACATCTCACTTTTGGTTTTGGTCTAATTCTTCTCTCTCTTTTTTCTTTATCACTGGAAAAATAATTTGTGTTTAGCATCTGTAACTATGAGAACTTCAGAGTTTTACTTTGCATTTCTAATACCCGTTCTTTATCTGTTTTAGCATCTCCCTGTATTCTTCCCAGTGTTCTTTACTTCCTATTTTCTTGTAAGTATAGCATATTCTCTTTTTCCCCCTCAGTTTCTATTGACCTGTTTAACCATGTGGAGTTAATTGAAACTACATCTCACTCCTGAAGAAAATAATTCAATTACTGTATAAGTTCAGTTTCATTTTTACACCCTCTCCTTATGCCTGCGGTATCTTGCTATTTGTCTGAAAAGTATTTAATGTAATATCTTTTTACATAACACAGCTATCTAAAATTGCACAGCATTCATCTTAGTAGAAATCAAATTTCAATTCCATTCTGTTTGTTTAGTGGTTGGAATTAGACATGAACAGGTGGGTACCTGGCAGGTTTCAGGAAACAACCAGTCATGTAATTCATCTATCATTCTGTCTTATCTATGACATGTTTAAATGGTTTCCAAGTTAGAATTGAGCTCACAATTGTGGCTGCTTATGTGCTAGTCCCATTATTTTTGTGTACACAATCTTTTTGTTACTCAATAGTAATTCTTCTGTCTTTTGTGTAGTGACTCCCTTTGATATTTTGGTTTCTCTGTGTGTTCTTAGTGGATTGTTTCCTAGGGCACAGTTCAGCATTGTAGGCATCTACTGTACCTAAAAATGTTCAGACCTTGTCACCCATGAACCACGTCTTAGTAAATGTTAAGTCTGAGCACAGCTTTATGAACTTCCTGCTGAACACGTGAGGCTTCAGTGCTGGACTTTGGAATTGCAGCAGTGGGAATTGTAACAACCTGCAAACCCAAAATTCAAATGGAGATTTCTTTTTTCCTTTTCCCTGCTTTTTCAAATTTAACAGGTTGTAGATCTAAGTCCTTCCGTGAATTTGCAGTGATAATATATTTAAAAATCTATGGATATTTACTCTTGAGCTGGGAACACATCAGTATGACTCTTGTGAAAAGATGTGCTCTTGCCTACATCACTAAATAGTCAAATAAACAGTACTCTCCTATTGCCAGCTACACAAACTACAAAATTCTCTCTGAGGCCACTGCACACTTTGATTTAAAGTATCAGACATGATACACTTTGTTCTTGGCTTTTGTGTAGCAACAGGCATTATGGTACCTAACTAAACCTCTCTTGGTTTTGGTAGGGTTGATAGTAGTTGCTAAGTCCTACTCTCTGAGACAGATCTTAACTGGTTTGGCTTTTATGAAATTTGTTTGGAAATTTGCCTTAAACCACATGCTTTTCTGTTGGTTGGTTGTTTTCTCTGCCACAGATGTAGCTTCCTAATTTCTTGATTTCCCCCCACCCCCCCCCTTCAAAATTTCAGCCTCCTAGTATTAGTCTTTTTATTAATTTAGAAGCTGTGGTTTCATATTGTGTGTATAAACATTGGTACTGCTGAAACAATATGTCCAACTTAAATAACACAATGCTAATTCTGTTGCTTCTTTAGCTGTCTCTTCTGTCTAGCAGGAGTATCATTGTTGGTACTTTTATTTTAATCTAGATACTTATAATTTCTGTAGAGAAAAAATCCAGTACTTCATAAAAGCAGATTCTTACAGGAAAAAATAGCTTTTGGGGATTGGGACCACCTGTAACTAATAATCCTGGCTTCTATATTCCTTGCTTTGTAGCCTGAGGGAAGCCACTTTGGCAGCTCTGAACCATTTTCTATGTATGGCAGCGTGTGTTAACTACTTAATTAGTGGTCTATGGACTTATCAGTTCAGGTTTTTTGTCTGTGAGATTTTTCCTTTGATAATTTGTTCATAAATATGACAAGAGTCAATGAAGTAGAAAGCCTAAGGTCTTACATAGACACTTATTGCTTTCCTCAGCAATATGAAGAGCACGCACTCAAACAGAACCCATGCATGTGATCCATCCTGTTGTGTAAGGGCAGCTCACTGCCTCCAGCCCTTCCAGCTGCTGGCTGAGATCCCTTCCCTGTTCACTTCTTTCAGCTGTGGTTATTTCCTTGTGATTTATCATGGGCATATTTTTGGGGCGGGGGAGAGGGTTTATTTATTTATTTATCACTTTATTGTGAAGTTTGATGAAAACTTGATCTTATGATGGGCATTTTCCCTAGACTTGTGGCCATCATCATAGAATGGTTTGGGGTGGAAGGGATCTTAAATATCATCCAGTTCCAACCCCTCTGCCCTGGGCAGGGACACCTTCCATTAGACCAGGTTGTTCAAAGCCCCATCCAGCCTTGCCTTGAACACTTCAAGGGGTGAGGCATCCACAGCTTCTCTGGGAAACCTGTTCTGGGGCCTCTGGACTTGTTCCAGCAGATCCATGTCCTTGTGCTGGGGGCCATGTTCAAAATCTTTGCTGCTTCTGCAAATCCCATGTGTGGAGAAGATATACCATTTGTACTGGGGTCAAGATGTGGGGCAAAATGCTGTGAAGACAAATGCCTCCTGTGTGTTCTAGTAATTGCCTGCAGTGATACAGGACAAAGCCTAACTGAGGGAGGATGTCATATTTTTTCCTCAAGCAAGCATCTGATTTGAGTCTTACTCTTGGTAGTCTCCTACTGTTGACTTTAGGACTTCCTCTGAGGGTTTTTTGGTTTTGTTGTTTTGGTGTGGAGTATTTTGTTGTTCAATAATAATAATTATAATTATTATAATTTTGGATATGCTCCATGAGCTCTCCATTTGAGGCAAGTCCTCATATATGTGCTGATCCTAGCTAGTATAGACAAAAAAGAGACAGGAGAGACCAGATTCAGTTTGAAAGCACAGGTTGTCACTTACTCCTTTCCATCGTGCCTCCTTTCAGCTGTTGCCAGTAGATTGTATTTAGAATATATTCCTCTGCAACAGTATAAAATGGCAGATTTGGCAAGGTAGTACTGTTCTGAATTACTTTTTCAGTTCAGAGCATGTGACTATCCAGCACCTGTTGCATGGGATACCCAAAGATACTTTTCATCATCGTGCATTTAATGTGGGCTTGTTTTTTCCAAAATATGGGGAAAACTGTTGTAGAGATTGCTCTAGAAGCAATTTGTGAATGCCTCTTTAGATGTGGTGTAAGTACCAATTGTGTGTTTTGCCCAAAAGTAGGGTCTTTTGGAAATCTTTTTAGCTCCAAACCTTAACTCTTCAGTGGAGACTGCTTTCCATTGAGTACCTCTGAATTAAAAGTAAGAACCTACTTGGCATGTGCATTTCTGAATATTCCATTCCTCACAGGACCCTAAAGCTGTGTTTACACTTCCCCAAGACCTCTAATCTTCTTTTCACCCTATATTCTCCCACTGGTGCCAATGCCCAGCTCTTGACTTTTGCTCCACACTGCTTCAGGCAGCAGAAGTGGTCAAGGAGTTGGCAGCTCTCTTGCTTAAGTGCAAGGCTCAGGACTAAATACCCAGCACTGCAATGTTTAGTTTTTCACTTGATGTTTTTGGGAACTTAGAAAAGTCAGACTCCTCTTTTGCTCTTCCCCTTCCCACTCCAGCCAGTTATTTCTTCCAAGGTCAGTAATTTCCCATAAGAGAGTGCTGCTGCAGAGCAGTTTGCCTGGGTCAGTAGCAGCCAGCAACATATGTATTGCAGGTTTCTCAAGTATAAAGTATAGCTGGTGGTGTTAGGGCACACAGCCCTGTACCCTTGTGTAGTGGAAGGTGGCTTCAGGTTCATTTGCCACTTCTTAATGAACCTCTTGTTGAATATCCCAAAGGAGGCCGAGACAGTTTCTATGAATAGCAGACATCACATAGTGGCTGGAAGGATATGTGTACCTTCTTGAGGTGGATGCATAAAAACAGAGATGCTTTTTTCTGACAGGGATGCTCATTCCAGCACTCTGATCTCAGGGTTCCCTGAAAAGTTTAACACGTGCACATCAGTGTCTTGAACCTCTGAAAGTCCCGAGCCTTCTCTGTCTACTACTTTTCTGCATTGAAATGCCAACTGTTTTGGGGGGCAGTTGTGAATGGATCTCTTGCAAACTCTGGTATTGAAAGCCTTGCTTATGTGAGGGGAATTAACCTGTCAATTAGTATTTATATTTGTTTTCAAAAAGAAGGTAAATGAAAGTGTTCTGCCAATATAGTAGTGTAGTGTTATACCTATCTATTTAAATTTCATTCATAATCTAACTAAGATATTTTAGAATGTTTTAATGTCCTTATAAGCATTATATAATGTGTACCATGGCATTTATGTTTGTGAAACTACTGGGATGTCTTTTGGCAGTATCTGTTCTAGACAAGCCTTACATTAGGACACTGATATCCCACAAAAAGAGAGCCATTTTTCACATTGCTCTGGGGATTGGATTAAATTGCAGTGAAGTGCTCTTAATATAGAATGCGTTCACCTCAGGAGTTGGTGTGAAATAGCTGGGTATACTTCAATTTTAAACCTTAGCCTATTTTGCAATAGCTTTCCTCTGTAGATGAGCCCCGAGAGATGTCCTTGCTTAACTCTCAAATTTTAGAGCATTTTGAATGAATGCTGTGGTATCATAACCTGCAGCTCCAAAAATATCAAGATAGAAGAGTTTTCCCTTATGAAATGTTCCCAGTATTAAAAGACCTCAAAAAGAAGTCCGTAACCTGGGAAAGGCTTTTCTTATTTGTACTTATTCGTGAACAAAAAATAAATGAAAGTAACTCTTTGCTTCCCACATCAAATACTTTAGTGCATGCTACTGTGAAATTTGGGTGGGATTTCTTGACTGGAGAAATACTGGAGGCACTTAGGAATTTTTATATATATTTTTTCCTTACAGCCATCTAAAATGGTGAGAACAGTCATGTGCACTGTCTTCAATTTTTTAGTAGCATCTTGACCATAGATTCAGTGGAAGACAAATCACTCCAAAATGAGGCTAAAGCTGCAGTGGAAGGGAAAAGGAGAACAGTTCTAATTTATCTTTATGTATGATAAAGGAAAAAAGAGTTTGCTTACCTAAGGAGTGTTTGTTTCTCAATTTTTGGTGAAATAATAAGAATGGAGATGTGTTTGGAAAACCTTTTGGAGTTGTTAGGAGGGGGACATTTTCTTTCCACTGTGAGACTCTGGAAAGTTTACTTAATACATTATGCATAAAAATGCTCAGTTCCTCTTCAAAGACAGTAAAACTTAATCATACTCCTTAAAAGATATGTTGCCAATTTATGTATTATTGATGTTATCCTTGTTGGTTTTATGAGCATGGTCTTAGCAAATCTTAGGTCTAGTGCTTTGTTATTCCTGTTTTTTAACATATGTAATTTTTTTTTTATTTCCACTTACATGATATAAAACCATCAGGCGAAGGTAAATCTGTTTAACTCAAGGGTGAAGAAATGCCATTTTCTCTTGTATTGGTTGCCCACTTCCTGTAATAGAATTTTATGTTCTGATTTTAGTTGCATTTTTGGTTGGCATTATGAGTTTATCTTCACATGGATGCTTATGCTCTGAGAAGGAAAGACATTCAAAAGCAAAAATAATTAAATAGCCTATAACCTGCTAAAGTCCAATACAACCAGTAATGCTGCCCTATTCCTAGCAATATTAAAATAACATATAAATATATTTGATGCTCGTAAGTAATCAAGAAACAGAGAAAACTATCTATGGAAGAGGGGGAAAAGGCTGCTGTAGACCATATTACTCTAAATGTGACATGGTAGTCAAGATTAAAAGCTAGTTTAAGATGGAAAAACTTGAAAAATTGAGTAGAGAAATATCACTGGAGTACATGTGTGTGTTACTCCTCTCATGTTAATTTTGTCCACAACAGCAGTGTCCTGTAAGAAATGTAGGTTTAATAGGAGCAATGTTTCCAAGTGACATTTACAATTAACACCTATACAAAATATATGGAAAAGAGTAGGAATTAAACAGCATGAGAAAAGGACTTTCTAGGAGTTGAAGGTAGACATTGACAATCAAGCCTGCCAGACACTGCACGACTGCTTGCTGCTAAGTTGTAGTTTCCTCTTGCTGATGTTCAGCCAAGTTCTAACATCATAGTTTGCCAGTTAATCTGTTCTTAAAACCTACAGTCCTTGTTGTATTGAAATGTGATATATTTGCAAAAACAGTACAACGTGGCTGAAGAACATCTAGTGGTTCTCTGTGTAACTATTTCCTTGAAACAGAATCAAAAGTGGTTAACTTTATTTAGGAAGGATAATGTTACATCACACAAACACTCCCTCCCTCCCCACAGTAAGAGCTTTGAGGAGGGTATCAGCAGCAGGGTATTGCAGTGATCATCAGCCTGTAATTTGAAGAAATATTGTCCTTTGCCCACCCTCTCTCCTTCAAGGCATCTTTAGAGATGCTCATTTTAATGCTGGGGTATGCACAACTTACTGCTAATTGCACTGTTGGTTTGTGCTCTGTATTAATGTAACACCATATTCTGGAAGGAATTAACTGAAGTTGCATCTTTCCTACATAAGTGATGTAACTGGCACATTTCAAACACACTTTCAGAAACACAGAGCAAATCAGCATTTTAGGTGAAATGTACAACTTGAGACTTTTTCTTGCAAATATTTATAGTGACATTTCAAAGTAAGTGGAACTTTTGTTTGATTTGAAAATGTGCTGTTAATATGCATACTCAAAAAATAGGCACACACATAGGAGGTTTAGAACCCTCATTTTTAGTTTCTCTAGTCTGTGCCAATACTCTACTATTGTAAGATATTTTCTGTATAATTGCTGAAGAAGAAGTGGAAAAAATATTGGAAACTCTTCTGTATTATGTTTGCATTGTGGTATCGCTGTCTGGAATTCCTGTCTCATGTGAAATATTTGATGTAGTGCAGAGTTAAGACTGGAAAAGCTTAACAGTGTTTACAGTTAGAGATTGCTAATACATATGAACATGTAACAAAACACCTCTGTTTGTAGGCAAAAAATTAAATGTGAGGCAACCTGCACTGGACAACTAATGTTGAACTCTTGCGGATTATATATACAGGGTACAATGAAGAAGTGAAAGTATAGCAAGGGCTTAGGGAAAAAATGTAACTTACTTCTAGCACCAGTTTTTAGTAATTTTTTTTTTTTTCATTGAAAATTCAAGTTGTTTTTCCAATCAGTTTTCCAGATCACATTGTTCCCTGCCTGGTACTTGAGTTGTAATCAGTTACAGTTGCAATTTTATTTTTGCAGTTAAGACTTTAAAACATTGCTGCTGGTGGTTTTTGTTCATTTGCTTATTTAAGTGGGATGCTTCTCATTAACCCCTTCATCACTTAGTGTAGGAAAGGACATAAGTGGTGCAGGATGGTACAGGAAAGATATGAGAGTTCCTGAAGCTCATTGTGAATTCTGCAGGCTTTTCTGAAAATGCTGAGTGATTTCATGATTAAAATGAGAGCTGACTTTCAGTGCAGATGAATGCCAGGCATTGAGGAGGGGACGAAACAGGCTTACATACCAAACTGTGCCTGTAGCAAAACATAAAACAGTGGCTGGTTCCTGGCTATGTGTTGCTGCTCGGGAAAAGGGCATTGGGTTTATTTTGGGTGGTTTTCTGCAAGCATCTGTTCAGTGGTAGTTTAAAAAAAAAAACCAAACCCCATCTTTGGCCCAATACTGGGCCCTGTTCCAAGAGTTAGTAGAAGAGGAAGAAGCATGGAGAAGAATGGTAGGCTTGGACTGGCTTCTGAAAGAAGAAAAGGGGAATAAAATTGGGGCTAGTCAATCTGGAGAAGGGCTGTGATGAAAGGGATGAAGAAAGTCAGCATGTATGTTCCAGAACTCACTGCCAAGAGATACTTGGGAACAAAAACCCGTAGTGGTTTCAGAAGTAAATTGGACAGTTTCATGGGGAAGAGAATTTAATTACATGGGCTTTGCTGCAACCTATGATTCTGGGCATGCAAATTTTAGTAATTGCTAAGTTTCTGGTGGCTGGAGTTAAAGAAAATACTAAGACAGTATTGTTCACACCTCTCATGTTCTTTTGCTTGTTCCTTAGGCATCTATGCTAAGCCTTTCAGAAACAGCATACTGTCAGTCAAACCATTGAATTAGGAGCACCAACACGTGTGTACCCAAAAAGAAGCATGGAAAAGAAGCTTGGTTTTAGAGCATCTCTTTGGATGTGTCCCCAGTATTGTTGCAGGGAGGGGAGTATTTATATTCAAGGCTTGCGCTGTGTAAGCTAAACTGAACCTCTCAGTAATAGTGAGGCATGAATATCTTAAGTGCTTGGGATTTTAATTTTGTATTGTTGTAACGTTGAGTGTAACTTGTTTTGTTTTTAACAAAAGCACCTTTGTTCTGCCACTTTTCCAAAACAGGTGTTTTGAGTCTGTCTTCCTTTGGATAAGAGCAGTTCCTTTCTTATCTGTTGCTCATAGCTTTAGTTTTTTTCCCTCCCAGTGCAGTTGCATGAAATTGCTGACTGTTAACCAGGTTTTGGTCAGCAGCTGCATGACAAGTAGTCCTCTTAACTTCCTTTTACATTGGTATAGTGAAGCTTTGGCTTTGTCCAGTAGTAGTACTGTCTTCAGCTCTGAGATCACATTGTTAACAATTTGCAGGTGGAAAAGTTTTTATTTAACTATAAGCTGTTTGTTTATGCCTTAAACAAACAGTTCTTCATTAGTTGACAATATTCAGAGTAAACTGCCTTTTTTCCAAGTCCTTACTTATTTTTGGAAGCTCAGTTTGAAAGGAGAGGGCTTTGGTGTTTTATTTGTGATATACCATCTCCATTAATGTCTTAAAATGCAGAACTGCTTCTGGTTTGTTACAAAACGCTATTTTAAAATATTAAAATACAGTTATAATTATCCTGGAGATAAGTAATTTTAATGCAAAGTTTTCATGTGAGGAAATCTATGCAAATACAGTTAACTCTCAATTGCATTTTTTTATTTGTCTCTATTTGCTGTAACACATGTTCAAGACTGAGCAGCAAAAGCACCTTTGCCTGTGTACTTACGAAATGAAATACTGCTTTATGTCTCTGAGTTGTCCCTTTGCTTCCAAGGACCAAATGTCAAGAGAAAGAGCCCCCTGTGCTGTTAGGTATACAGGGTCCCAAACTTCCACTGGTAATGACAAACATTAACAAACATGTTTTAACTCTTTCAGTGCCATTTTTTGATCTGTGCCAGCTGGCCAAGTCTCCCTGTGCCAGAGTTATGGTTTCTAAAGCTGATGGATTTTTTATTCCAGTCTAAGTATTCCAGAAGTGTGTTTACATGATTGGAAAGAGGAGACTTCTTCCTCTGAACTGCAGCTGTCCCTTGCTTGTGGTTTGAAACTCCCAACTATTGATAAGTGTAGACAGGGTTGATATAAAAAATCAGAAGGTCTCTTGCTAGTTCAATAAGCATGAAAATTGGCCTGTGGTGTTTACATCTTCATCTCTCTTGCCAGAAGTTTTGTCTCTCGAAGTATATAATCATTGTCTCTTGCATCTCAAAAGTAATTTTCTGGTATTTGTGTATATCTTTGGAAGTATGAGTCGTGGGAAAACACACGCTCAAAGGTCTTGCACAAGTTTACTGACTCCTTGTTTTGGCTTAGTCTAGTCTGCTCTCCCAATTCTCCATGTTTTTCACTATGGCTAGGACAAAAGACATAAAAAACTTTGATCAGGGTTTAAAAATCAGAGATGATTTCAGTTGTTTTAATTTACATTTCCTGTGGAAAATCAAGCCAGTGATACCATTTCATCTTGTGTTCCTAATGAAATATGGGGCAACATTGGTGTTCCTGCAAATTCCCTTTCAAGACAATTCTTTTAAAGGAATGTAATTGCCATAATATGGTTTACAAGGGAAAAAAATTGAAACCATTCCTCATCAAATTCATATTTAGTATATACCAACTTTTTATTTATTCTGCTGAAATGAAAAAAAAAAATTTTATAAACCATGGAAAATTTGGGAATAAATGTGAAAATTTTGTGACAATATAAAATAGTAATTTTCCATTTCATTTTGTTCGTCTCTGTCTCTAAAACTGATCGCAAACTGAATCCAGTTTCTTACTCTTCACCTTAAACAGCTAAAAGATTCTGAATTGTCTTCTTCACAAAAAGTGAGATGGTAAGAGGATTAAATCACTAGTACAACATGAAAGACCTTAAAAAGTAGAATAAAATCTTACTCTTGTATAGATGCTTAAACAGACAACTTGCCTAATTAATCATAAAGTATTTATAATAAAATATTTATTTTAAAATATTTGATAGAAAAACTTCCTTTATATCCAGAGGCAGTTTCTGAAATATAAATAGGAAAATGTATAATGTTCTAAATTTTAATTAAATTTAGTCTCTTTTCTTATTGTCTCTCTCATACTTCATATGAGTCAAAGTAAGCAGCACTTGAATTCAGTGGAAATATCGAGATATTGGATATTCCAGTTACTTAAGTGCGCCTCTTGGCGCACTTGTCTTCATTGGACCCACGAGTATTTGAAGTATGTTGCAGTTAAAAGAAAATTTGAAATAATTTTATTTTCAAATATAACTTCTTCAGAAAGATAATGACAAATTACAATAACATTTAATTAATAACTTACTAATAGATGGTTTAACTCTGCTTCATCAGAACATCATGCATACGATGTCTAAAGTATTTGTTGGTGAGATAAGGGCAGTGGCTTTCCAGAAGATTTTAGTCTCAGAGCTCAATTTTCAGGAAAAATCTTTCAAAACTTAACTGTCTTGGAGTCTTAACACACCTTCCCAATATTTTTAACCCTCCTGTCCTATGCACACTCCATTACTTTAGTATGACAAATTCTGTGGAGATTTTGCATGGAGACCTAAACATACAGATGGATTATAGATCAGTATGTTCTCTTATTTTGTCTAGTGAATGGTAATTGTTTGGTATTTCTAATAATAAAAAACCTGTCTGTTCTGTGACATGAGGAATGGCCTGTTTACTTGCATGCCTTCAAACTCTCTCTGGGTAAGGGACTGGGAACAAGGCCAGCAAAACTTAATTGTCTATTTGCCAATTCCAATAGCAAAAAATGTTTAACATGGGAAAAATCTCATTGTCAATGAATCCATTAAAATATCTGTCACTGCATGGGTCTTGTGCTCCTCTCAAAGAAGTATAGTCTGTATTTCTTTATTTCCATTTTTCTTTAAAGACTGTTATACTTTTTATGATCTTGTCAGTCAAGTTCTTTAGTTTATTCTAAGTGTCTTTTTCTTCTTTACAATAACTTCTGATGTTTGAAACAAAAGGCTTTTACTTCCTCTTAGCAATGTTGGTGCTGTTAAATGACTTTAAAATGTTGTAAAGGGAGAAAGCAGACTGCTAACCTCCTGAAGTGCTTTGGTATTAGGAACGTAAATACACCTTTCTCCCCTTCTAAAAATAAGTATATAACAATTGGTCTGTTTAGCTTGTTCTTAATGTATATTCGCAAAACAGTAAAAGTCATTTCTTGAATCCCTTTGTCACTTCAGTTTCGCTCTGTGCGCAGTAACTTCCGGGGGACTGAGTTTCATATTTACTGTGTGTTCTTAATGAGTCGCATGTTTTCATGTGTTTAATAGGGATTTTGAGATGGGGGAGCTAATCAAATGTAATTGTTCTTGTTTAAACTATTTCCAGGTACACCCACCTTTATGGAGGCATTAGCAGCCAATGGTACAACCAACATCCAGACATCTGTAACAGGAGTGACAGCCAGCAAACGAAGGTTTATTGATGACAGGAGAGATCAACCCTTTGATAAAAGGCTACGTTTCAGCGTGAGACAGACGGAGAGCGCGTACCGGTACAGAGACATTGTTGTCAGGAAACAAGATGGATTCACACACATATTGCTATCAACAAAATCATCTGAAAATAATTCATTAAATCCAGAGGTCAGAACAATTCTGATTTTGGGAGGGGAAGGGGATTTGAAATCCTTGCCTCATTTCTGCCTGTTGTTCAGGCACAAACGTGCGCAAAACACGATACAGGTTCTTACTTGCAAGATGTTTTATGTACAGTTGACTTTGTGTAATTCACTTGCATTTAAAAACTCTGTTATCTGACCATGTTGATGTGTACTGTCTTTTATAAGATGTGCAGTGATTTACGAAGTGCAACTTGAAAAAAGCTTTAGCCTCAATTAAGGGTCTTTTTTTTTCTCTACTGGTTGCATATGCCATCTGCTGTCCAAATTACAGAAATGCTGAATGAGTGCTTTAGTTACAGATAGCATCTAATAGATCTTTCCTTAATGATTTAATTATCTTAGTCTAATTACATTTTTGAAATGCAAAGCTTCTAATACCTTAACTTTCTTTTTTTTGGATAATGAAGAAAGTTAACTTTTCTAATATGATGGTTGAGTGGCTCCTTAGGAAAAATTAAAGATGTTGAAGAGTCTCATAGGGGGAGGAAGGGAAGAGAACAACATGCTACTTTGTAATGGATTAAAATGATTCTTATGAAATTTTTATTTTTCAGGTAATGAAGGAAGTCCAAAGTGCACTGAACACAGCAGCTGCAGATGACAGTAAACTTGTGCTGTTCAGTGCAGTTGGCAGCATTTTCTGCTGTGGTCTTGACTTTATTTATTTTATACGACGTTTAACGGATGATAGAAAAAAGGAAAGCACTAAGATGGCAGAAGCTATTAGGTATGTATGATTATCTTCAGTCATCTGATGGGTATTCATCACGTGGCCTGGCTTGTTCTATCTTTATTTCAAAAGCCTCTTATTCAAAAAGATCTCAGTCATTCACCTGTTACACTACAGCGTGCAGCAGTTGTTTATGCTCCCTGTCCCTTTCTATTTGGGTTGTCATTCCATGCATTTTTACTTTTAAAATTTAACTATGAAAACTGGGAGTATTGTAATACTCCTCCAGTTAAAACCAATATTAAAATACTCCAATAGCCATAGAGTTTCAGGAAAACAAATTTAATACACCAAAATTCAAGATGTGTATTGAATGAGTAAATTGATATAGTATGTTCAGAGCAGTGGAATGATGGATATTTTAGAGGAGTAGACTAATACTGGTGATCATCGTCCCAACGCTAGGTACCAAACTTAACATATAAGCTGAACTACTACTACTAAGTAGAAGAAAATATATGGAAAAAAAGGTATGGATCTTGGAGACATGTTTTAACAGTACAAACAAGTATGTATCATTTGAGCACTGGTTTTGAGATCCTGGTCTCTTGCATGCTTCCAGAGTATCTATATCCTTTCAGAGCCCTGTCTTCTGTTGTTGTTATCAATGGTCATGTTTCAAAAAAAAAGGCCATGGACATGTAAAGCCTGTTTCTTTGGAGGCACAGTTGGTTCATAAAGATGATTCTAGTTATTTTTATCAAAGGAAATTCTTCAGCCATTCATGTAAAAGTTGCTCATGCAGTGACTTCAGATGTGGCCAGAAGCTCTTAACACTGAGCTTCTATCACTATTTTAATTCGGACCTTTCCAGAAACCTGATTTTTCACCTAATATTCATTGTTAATGAAATGGGCAAAAGTAACTTAAAAGATCTATGAATACACACCCTCCCTTTCGAATTAGGTATTTTTCATATGCTAGAGATGGTGCTCTCTGGGCTATTCAGACATGATTAAAACTATCTAAAATCTCTGGATGGGATGTTTGTATGATGACTTGCATGAGATGTTTCCAAGTTTGGATTTGGTTTTTTTGCATTTAGCTATTTCAGTTCACTAGAATGAGGTAAGAAGCAGTGTGATAACCTTTAGTGCTGAATGCAATATAGCAAAATTGTCCTGTTTTGCAGAAATACAAAAATATGTAACAGAGGTAAGGAGCAAACTTTAAAATTACCTGTGTATGTATTCATACACACATGACTGTTTTTTCCTAAGAAGCTGTTGGAAGCATTACTGTTCAGAGAAGCGTCCGTATTTTGTGGGTACTGGAATGAATTGTCAGTTTTGTTGACAGTGAAGATGGGAGTGTGGCTATGTCACTTAATAGCGTAGTACCCAGAGCATTATTGCCAACCAAAGGAAGGGAGATGAGGAGGGGACGTTTACAGGTGTGTGATATGTGATAATAGAGCTCTACTATTTAAGTTTGTTCATAATTTTAAAATGCAGATTTATTTGTTAAGAAAAGCTGTCTCCCAGCAGTCCAGAAATGCTCCTCAAGGAAAATCATTAATGCTTTGCCCATCTTCATTTATACCGTATTACTGTCACTTAAAAACACAGGTAAATACCTTACTGCAATGCTATATATAAATATAGTGATGACCAAGCAGGGCTGTGCCACAGTTGTGGTGCCCAGAGGTGAGGAAAGGCTGCAGCCTTATCTGAGAGAGCTGTGAGGCACATGAAGGTACCAAAAGTGCCGTATCAGCTGATGTTCGTAGGGGGGTGTTAAATCTGCACCTGCTCAGCTACTCTGATGTGTTGGGCTGGGAGCAATGCTAGGCTTTTACAGAATCAGAAAATGGTTGAGGTTGGAAGGGACATTTCCCGGTCATCTTGTTCAACCTGCTCAAGTAAAGTCACCTAGAGCAGGTTGGCCAGGACCATTTCCTGGGGTTTTTTTAATATCTCCCAAGACTGAGAGTCCACGACCTTACTGGCTGCCTGTTTGGTCACCTTCACAGTTAAAGTCCCTACTGTTCAGAGGGAACCTCCCTTGTTTCAGTTTGTGCCCACTGCTTCAATGGGCACCACTGAAAAGAGCCTGGCTGTCCTCTTTGCATCCCCTTTTAGGTACTTACTCACGTTGATGACATCCCACTGAGCCTCCTCTTCTCCAGGCTAAACGGGCCCAGCTCACTCAGTCCCTGGGTCACCTTGATAGCCCTTTGCTAGACCATCTGGAGTCTCTCTTTCACTGAGGAGCCCATAATGACACGGGGGCTGAGCAGAAGGGCAGGATCAAGTCTTGCAATGTCCAGACAACATTTCTCCTAAAGCAGTGCAGGATACCACTGGCCTGCTTTGCCACAAAGGCATGCTGCTGGCTCAAGTTCAAGTTGGTGTCCACTGGGAGCCCTAGCTCAATTTCTGCCAAGCTGCTTTCCAGCTTGGCTTCCAGCATACATTGGTGCCTGGGGTTGTTCCTCCCCAGGCACAGTGCTTTGCACTTCCCTTTATTGAGCTTTAGGAGGTTCCTGTCAGCTCATTTCTCCAGCCTGTGGAGGTCCCTCTGGATGGCAGCACAATCCTCTGGTCTATCAGCCTGGTTTTGTATCCTGAGCAAACTTGCTGAGGGATACGCTCTGCCCAGTCAACCAAATCATCAGTGAAGCTGTTGAACAGTGCTGGGCCCGTCACTGACCTTGTGGGGTGCAACACTTAAATTACTGGCCTGTGCCATGAGTCACCACCCTCTGGGCCAGCCATTCAGACGTTTTTCAGCCCACCTCACTGTCTGCTCATCCAGCTCATACATCAACAGCTTGACTATGAAACACGTATGAGACACAGTGCTGAAAGCCTCACTCTGAGCTCTTTGTAGACAATATCCACCCCTCTCCCCTCATCCACCAAATAACCACCTCATTGTGGAAGGTTGGGTTTGAAAGTGATGTTATTGTGGTGATGAATTATTATGGAGTTTTCAAGGGCTGGTGTATTTTACACTCTCGATATATGTAGTGAGTGCATGTTTCTGTTTCTCTTCAGGAATTTTGTGAATACTTTTATTCAGTTTAAGAAGCCTATCATTGTAGCAGTAAATGGCCCAGCCATTGGACTTGGAGCATCTATATTGCCTCTGTGTGACGTGGTTTGGGCCAACGAGAAGGCTTGGTTTCAGACACCATACACTACTTTTGGACAAAGTCCAGATGGATGTTCATCCCTTACATTCCCTCGGATAATGGGCCTGGCTTCTGTAAGTAGCTTGCAGGGTAGGGGCTGGCAGCTTCACGATTCAGTTGTGATAATTTATCCAGTGTGATTTCAAGACTTTTTGCCTTGCTGTGTTGTCTTTTTCTTAATTTTTTTCTTTCTCTCATGAAAACCTCTCATGAGAAGCCGCCCTTTATAGCTTTTCTGCTCCATGCTCTTACAGCTTAGTCTGCACCTGCATGCACGGAACAGAAAGCAGGCACAGGACTCAATCCCACCTTTGACCCTAATGGTGTCGGAAGGGTGATGTCCTGTGTACCAAGACACACCTCCCATGCTGCTGCCTCAGGAGGACCAGCCACGGGTGTCTTGCATTCAGCACAGCACCAGTGTGACACTCGGTGTCACTGCACAGCAGAGCGCTGTGGCACCATCCAGGAGCAGTCTTATGCCAGTATGCAAATAAGTATTTCGGCTTCCATGCACTCCTAACAAAAAGCTATTTAAGAATCTCTTGCCTACGTTTTCATGTTGCTTAGTGGTTTTTCATGCTGTGTTCTTTGAAAACTTAGACCTACGTCCCATTCCAGTTTGGACAGTATGAAACAAGTGTTTGTGTCAACACCTTTTTTCCAAAATTGCTGTTTATTATAAAAGCCATTTTTTTCCCTGTAGGTATTTATTGATTTAAAAATATAAATTTCAATATATTAAAACACCAGTTTTAGAAGATCTAATAGCTAATTGTGTCATATCTGGATTTAGTTATTAGAAGAGAACAGAAAAGGTAACTAAAATAGATTAACAGTTATAAGTATCTTTAATATCTTAGCATGTTTCAAACTACTGATTGTTCCTTTCCCTTTTTATTTGGCCATCCATCCATTCATCCATCCATTCCATCCATCCTCGTCCTTTAAAGACTTGTGGTTGTTACTTTTCATTTCTTTAGAAGTTGTACAAAAAACACGAGCTCTTCCCTAGTGTACTCTGTCATGTGTGTTTGTGAATGCTCTCATTCTTAAATATAAAGATTTAAATTGAAAGCTTCCAGTGGTAACAATTCCATAATTATCAGTGCAAAAAGGGAAAGAAATCCACTGTTTCTGTACTATCCTTGGCTCTCTGCAGCACAGCAGTGTCTCTATGGGACAAAGCTGGACTTAGCACATTTCATGAAATATGTTCAGAATCCATATGGAAGACTTTGATAAAGAAGCATGCTTTTTGTCTGTAAAAGAGAGAGAGAAGTCAGCAGGAAGATGTTATGAGTGAAACGCAAAACATTCAGGGGGAAAAAATATAAAAACCAAAGAATTAAGGCCTCTGTATGCCTCATAACATTTTCTACAAATGTATGAATTCATCAGTAGTAGTGCCACCCATAACTCTTGTAAGCCAGACTTTCAACACAATGTTGTTAGCTGCAGCTATGTAAAAATCTTCCATTGCAAGATTGCTGGAAATATCTTCCATGTGGGGCCAGTCACCACCTGTGGGTGAGCAGGTTGGTCTGTCATGGATGGGTTTCTTTTTTCACAAACATTTTCAACCGTGGGCTTATTACAGAAAACTTGAAGCTCAAACCTTAGGATTCAGAACTGATACCATCTTGGAAATACCAAGAATTTTAGAAGTGTTCTAAAACTTGACTTTTGAGTTTTGAAAATAATCTGTAATAGACATTAAGGTGATGTCTGTATGGGGAGATGTTACTGTGTATTTGCCATGGAGTTCTTGCTCTGGTTGTCTGGTCTGAGATATAAAGCACAGGAGCTGTGTGATCACACATCACACTCTGGGTTTCCCTGCCAGTCCCCAGCACGCTTGGCAATATTTCTTACGCTTTTCTGTCAGTCATGAGGGATACACAGTTCCATAGTGCCTGTAGTCCACATCACAGCCAGGATCTGGGGTGGTTCAGAGGCCAGCTGCCTCTTGATCATAGTGCAAGACAGCTGAAATGCTCCATGGCCGCTGGTGCCTGTGGGCTTGCACAACAGGACCCTGGTGAGCCTCAAAACCCTCACTAGAAGAGAGTCCCGAGGTCCCAGTGAAGTTCCTCTGTGGAAGGAGACATTTTCTACTCGAAGTAGAAAATGAAGGTTGCTAATGAGAATCTTATATTAGTGAAACATTTTTATCATCCTCATTTCTATTGCTGTAATGTATTTCTTGGAAAGTAACCACCAAGTGTGTTAATTTTTACGGCAGGTACAAGGCATGATTATGATTAAAGCTTGTTTAGCAGTTGGTCTCCAGCATATGTTGTGTATAGATCAGAAGTGAAGATGCCAGAGCAAGACATTTCCCTTCAAAACCTGTCAAGTGAGAACATTAATGGGAATGCTCATTTCTTGTGAGATTTTATGCTAATGCTGTGTTACAGCTGGCAGAAATAAGATAACTGCACCCTTTTCACTTATGGTGTTTCATGTTCAGGAGAAGTCAGCAGTTGCAACTAAGTTTTAAGGGAGAAAAAAGGTTTTCTAGCATTCATTTTTATTCTTGCAAAGATACATGTGAAGAATATGTAGACCTGAGCACCCGGCTTAAATGTTTGCCCTTCCTAACTACTAGTTAGATTGGCGTCACATTTTGATCTTTCATAGAAATGTTTAGTGGTTTTTTTATATTATTTTGGAAGAATACTTCTTCCCCAACTGTGTAGGAAAAAGGATTCCTTTTTTAGACAACCCTGTGTACATCTCTGATTTTTAGGTAGTATTTCAGGTTACTACTATTCCCATACATTCTGAAAAATGATAAGGAATGGTTAATGAACCTTGTATATTTGATTTTGTGTTTGCAGAAGGTAGAACTATAGGGTATAGTATTTGATCATAGTGCAAGAGATTTGGGTTTTTATAAACTAATACATGTGAAGCACAGCTTTCCATAGTAACTGTGAAAGATGTGATGATGGTAAAATCAAAGTAAAATATGCTAGGAAACTGATTGGGTTTTTTCTTGCATTCCTAATGGACTGGCAGTCAGGAGGCAAACTGCAAGTAGAACCCAGACTTTGTGTTTCATTACAAAGGAACAAATAATAGACTGCAGAGTTTCCAAATTGCTTCATGTGTAAAATGGCAATACCAGGAACATGGTACCACAGTAAATAATTAATTATTTATTAAGTTAATAATTAATTATTTGAGATCCTTAAATCAAAGTTGCTGAAATAATTACCGAAATTTCCAGTATTAGAAAACATTTAAAAACTCAGTATTTTTCCCTCAAAAATGTTTTAGAACAGCCTTATTTCCTATATTTCAAGAGGCAATAATGGGTTTGTCATATTTTTTCAGTGGAAATAAGTCATTAAGAAACAATAACACTGATTTTTTTTTTTAAGTTGGCTATTGCCCTGACTTTTTAATTTCCACTGGCTGTTTTCATGCAAATGTCACTGCAAACAAAATCTAACTGTATGAGAAACTTCACTAAAGCTAGAATTAAAGTGGTTGTAGGACAAAGCTTTAATGGGGAAATTGGTAAATAGTGAAGTGCATGATAATTACGTTGTTTGTTTTTTTACAGAACTAGAGAGAGCATCTTGTCTCATAGAATGTAGTACATGATTCTCTACCTTTAAACCATGTGCAAGTTCTTTTAAATACTAGAGGTTTTTAATAAGACTGCTATATCAGATTCTGAAAGGATTTATCAGTTCAGTATTGGACTCTTGAAGAAAATGTGAATGTTTATTTTCTATGAATTTGGTCAGAAATTGGAATACATCATTATAAAGGGCAAGCTGATGCATTCAGTGCTGTTTTACAAATTTGCCAGGTGTTGTAACCTATTCCCACATAAACAGATAACCAAGTCAGCAATACTGCAAGAAAGCCAGAGTAACCAACATTCATGGCCAGTAAATGACAAAAGACATTTTCACATTTAACCCTTAATCATAGACACCCACACTTCAGTAACTAGTGACCTGGTACTGGTCAACAACATGGACCAACCAGCTGTAGGCCAGTAGTTTTCTTTTTTTAATTGAAACTTGGAAGAGCTGTAATAAAACTATTTCAAAGAGTGCAGGCATTTTTCTTATTTGTTTTGAACATTTTTCCTTTGATGAGTTTTGTCTCATTACATTTCATACCAGAAGTAACTTTTTATCCCTTCAGGCCAATGAAATGTTGTTCAGTGGAAGGAAGTTGACGGCGCAGGAAGCTTGTGCCAAAGGACTCGTCTCCCAAGTGTTCTGGCCGGGAACATTCACACAGGAAGTAATGGTTCGAATTAAAGAACTTGTCACATGTAATTCAGTTGTAAGTTTCCTTTATCTTCTTGTGATTTTATGATTAGATGAATAAGAATTAATCTAAGCAGCATTAGACTGCATCTTTTTGTCCTAAAAAAAAAAAAAAAAANTTTTTTCCAAAAAAAAAAAAAAAAAAAAAAAAGCCTTTTCATGAGACAAGGACTGCGTTATAGTACAGCAGTGTTTTTTGCCAAGTTTTTATGTATCTTTCTGGTTTGGGTTTCCTTAGGATTCTTTTTAAAGTTTCTATCTGACTCTTCTTAACGACAGTGTACTGTGGCATATGATAAGGAACATAAACCAGCATTGGATTTTTACAATGTAATTTGGTATTAGCATAGTTGCTGAAGTCCGGCTTAGTCTATTCGACAATACAAACAGTTGCCCTAACACCTGCAGAGAAACACAGAAATCTTGAGTTGTAATTTAAATTACCACGGAAAAAAAATACAGTCTTAGACATTATGCTGGACTTAGTTTTATGAATAACACCTAGTGGTTTTGTGCACTGCTGGCAGTTGCACAAGATAGTATCAAATACTGGTAATTTTCACTTTCTTACAAGAAAAGGTTCAGTACAAATTAACTGTTCTCTGTGTTAGAAATTTTGGATTTTAAAAGCAAATTACTCATTGTCTAAACAGAAAAAAACAAATGAGATTTTTTTTCGCTGTATTTCAAGTGCTCAAGAAATCAAGATCTGCCCAGTTGTTAGAGCAGTTTGGGATAATAGTGTTATGATTAGCCTTCACCACTATGGACTTGAACTTTTCTGTAGTTGTAAAACTATATGGTTTTTTTTTCATAGTTATTTTATGATTTTCATTTTCACACTTTCATGCACTTTTAAATTGAACTGGTATAAGGTAAAGGAAATTTTGTGTGATGCTCCAAGAAAGATGACGGTGAGAAACATCTCTTACAGTCATAGTATGTCCATAAATTGATAAGCTTAAGTTGGTAATCAGCTCCAAGATTCGTCCATATAAACCTGTTAACTACCCATAGAAGCACATGTGGTGCTCAGTTCTTAGGCAATACTAACCCAACTCCCACTTTTTTAATTCTGGCCTAGGTACTTGAAGAATCCAAAGCTTTAGTACGTAACATCATGAAGGTGGACTTGGAACAAGCAAACGAAAAGGAGTGTGAAGTTTTGAAGAAAATCTGGGGCTCAGCACAAGGGATGGACTCAATGTTAAAATATCTGCAGAACAGAATTGATGAATTCTGATGAGATGCCCATTGACACTGGAATTGTATTTCTTGGACATCAGGGCAAGCAAAATATGCCCATTTAAAAAAACCTTATATAAACGAACCCCTTGCTCAGCTTGGGAACAGGAGTGGACACACACCCCCTCCCCTTTTATTGTCAAGGGGTTTAAAAGTACTGTATCACTTAAATTTGAACAAAACTCCTTTCTCCCTGATTGTTACATGCAGATATATACACACACGAGTGTATGTGTGTGCATGTATCTATATATGTCTTTTATATATATATATATATATAAAAATATGTGTGAGTGTGTACATAGACACACACACACAAGCTAAAAAACAATAGAGTGCACTACCAAACATCTCTTTAAAAGCTCTAGTTTTTGTTATCTTTGGCTAGTACTGTATCAAATAGAGAACGAATTAAAAAGTGAATGGTGTTGCATTATTTTGTGTGTGGCAGGGAAGTCTGGAATAATGCTTTTCTTTTTCATGAGAATACAGAATTGAAACGGGTATTAGCCAGCCCTTGCTTTCTCTGTCCAACGAGTCAGCTTAAAGAAAAGGCGTTGTCTCAGAAGAAGGTTGAAATACCTCAAGTCATGGAACATTCTAAAATTTTGGGGCAACTAAACCCTACTATGCTTAAATCACACATATCCCCAAAAAGAGAGTGTGCTCAGGATTAATGCTAAGGAAACACTCTGTTATTTTTTGGGGGGGAGGTATGGAGGGGTGGGAGGAAGGGGCAGGAATATGTCTGATTCTTACCCAGACAGCATGAAGAAACCACTGTCTCTTAGGGAAAGGGAATGAGGGAGAGCCAGAGGGAAATGGAAGGGGGAAGGAAAACAAAACCAACACAAAAGCTTGTTTTGCAGTATTAGTGAATCACTGAATATCTTATGTATGAATATCCTAAGTTATAAGTTAGTTTTAGTGGGTTTTTTGAAAGCCTCTCTGGGTTGGTTTTTTTTTGTTGTTGTTGTTTGTTTTTTGGGTTTTTTTTGTTTTTTTTTAATAACTACATAAGTGCTTCTGTTGCTGGGTGAAAATACTACTTTATATACAGTTTGGGTTTTGGTTTTGGTTCTTTTATCCTATTTGCTGGTTTAATTGATGTATTACACCAAAAATGCATTTTATGTTCATAAATTTTAGGTTCACTTAGAATATATTATTTAATAAGTTAAAATTCTTTTGGCACACTATTAAGTAAAAAAAAAAAAACTCTTTAAAAAAAAAAACTACCTTATATTAGATGTTTAATGTTCTTTGTCTATGCTTTTTTATTATTTGAAATATACACTATATGCAGTATGGTGTAAAAGAGTGCCCTGTGTAAATAGACCTATTTTGCATTCCTTTCAGGAGTGGTTATTGATTCCTGACTGCAGATATCTATTATTACTTGGGTATCTGTGCTTGCAATCTTATTGAATGTATTATGAAGAATGAAAAAGAAATCAAACCTTATTTTTGTACAGTTTTGAACTTTTTACTTGGAACTGACCCACCTCCCCTTCCCAGTGGAGAGCTGTACAGTGTGTAAATCTGCCTTTACCTTGGATTGGTACAGTATTTTTGCATCTGTGGGACCTACTTCTTTGTTCTAGTAGTTTGAACTATATATAAACTGTACAATCTGTAAAGTTTTTATAGAATAAATATTCAGCTGTGAAAACTGGTTAAATAAAACTAATATTTCTTAACACATTTTAAATGTGGTTCTCTCAGAGAGTTGTCTTTTTCAAAGACATTTGCATTCTAATTTTAAAGTAAACTTGCTGAAACAGATCTTGTAAATTAGAGGCTTTAATATTTATGGTTTTTTTTGTTTAAAAAACCTTTACTTTCCTTCAAATTAAAACTTGAATATTAATTTATTGGTGCAAATTTTACGGAAGTTTTCTCTTACAGGTGGTAGATGGGGAAAGAAGAGAGGGAGTTATTCTACTTTTAATTATTTTGTTAAAGTTCAAATGACTGTTCAAGTAAATGTTTCTTTGCAATGTCTTAAAAATAGACTGTTTTCCTTACAATAGGGGGGATTAAGTTAGAATTCCATGGTTGGATTTGATTTTAGTGGAAAGGAGAAGAAAAGATACCTTTATCTACAAGTTCTGTAATGTTAAACCTTGTGGAGTGCAACTCCAATTTATATAAAGATCCCTTTTCTGGCACTTCTAAGGGTATAGTGTTCATATATGTATCAGCTGGGGGGTTATTTGTGCTTTCTTTAAACATGAAAGAACTGTGACAGTGAAGACATTTAGAATTAAATCAACTGAAGGTACAGGCAGTTCAACTGAACAAATGATTCTACTTCATTCATTTTTTTGTGTTGCTATCAGTTGGACTATTATGCTGCCTACAGTTTGCATGATAAAATGTGATTAAGTTGGTGACGGTTTAAATTCCTGTCTGACTGGAAAAAGTCCTTCATTCAGGCCACTTCTATACACTGTCAGTAACTAACTTGGCACTATTAACAAATTGGCTTCTCATGCATAAATTTTGCACAACTTTTGTCCATACACTGGACTACAGGAATACTGTTTCTTCAGGGAAATACTGTCTCATTCTTTTCAGTATGGGTCAGTAACTATCTTTTGATGTGTGTGAAGGTTACAGTCAAGTCTAGTTCAGTCTCTGCAAAGCCATAATAGAACAAAGACAGGAACAGTATAGACCTCTAATAACAAGCAAGAAAACCTGAGAGATCATAAAAACTGACTTAAGACATTTTTTAAATGAGTGTTTTCAAGGCTTTTCTTCGCAGAAGAGATAGGTCTCTGTTGAGCCTGACTCATTGCTGGTGCTTGTACTGCTCTACATAAATTTGCAGTACCACATAGATTACCTAACCTGGAGCATCAGGTTTAGTCTCTGATGACTGAATTCAACCACAGTCACAAAGGTTCTCCCAGGCATGGGCAAACTATGCAGCCACCATTGCTTCTTAAGCTCCAGCTTTGGGGTCACAGCCTCCCAGAAGTAGTGGTACTTCAAAATGGCTCTTCTGTGTTAATTCTAGTGTGAATCTGGAGGATTTTGGAGCAGCACAAATTGTTAAATCCAGGTGCAATGCAAGAACATAGAAACAGTATCTTTCTAAATGATGCTTGAGAGAACTTCCATAGGGTTGTTGGTTTTGTTTAAACAAAAAGTTTCCTGGCTTTTCCTTCTTCAGGCATGAAGGCAAGTCTCCTGTTTGGGTGCCAGTGTCTAGTCAATAGCTAGTAGAATTAGGAATAATGGTATTGGTATATAAAATTCAGCTAGTTTTAGCCTTGCTCATTCCTGATCCCTGCATCTCCTGTTGGGACTCTTCGTTATCCTGATTGTATCCACGATTTTCTTAATTCCTTAGGCAGCAGAGAGACAATCTGTGAGGCAACTGGCTGTGTTGGTGCTGAAATTTAGAAGTAGCACAGGAGCCTTATTAATGCAGTGTAGGTGTCCTTCCATTACATTGAAGTTCTCTTTCTGAAATAGGCAACAGCCCAGGCACTACCCAAACCAGCAAACTGACGAGCATTGGCCGCTGGACTGCACTAAACACTAAGGCTTTCCCCGTGGAAGTTCTAGCACATGCAAGTTTATTTTTGGAGGTAAATAAGAGAGCTTTTCTCCTGATGAGGAAATAGTAGCAGAGACCCATGGGCTGAATGTACCTGGAGCTGTTTGAAAGCCACCTCTGTGTGCTTAATCCCATCTTCTGCTTATATGGTACTTTGAGCAAAAATAGAAAGCAGAGCAAGGTCTTTACTTTTTGTTGTAGGTGAGCTTACCCCAAGTTTTTTGGGATAATATGAAGATCTAAATCTGCCAGTAGATTTTTTTTTCCTTATTCAAACTCCCTAAGTTGCATGAGTCTGGGATTTGAAACAGTTTCTCTGAGCAAGTCCTCTGCTGGAGTGACAACATTGCTAAGAGACTGTACTTCAGAAGCTGTACCATTATCATTCTGGAAAAAATTACCAGGGGAATTAAATTACCTGTTTAGTGGGATTCATTTCTTAAAGTCAGGGATACTTGAATAGAAAAAACATGTAATACTGAGCTATAAATTGCTTAACTCTACACTGATACAGTTCATACTTTACCCAAATGGTGGATAAAATAGGACTTCAACCAGTTAGGGAATGAGGCAGCAAACAAAACATTTCTGGTCAAATGGACAGCTCAAACTTACTTCAATAAATGGAGCCAACGCTCTACCTCCGTTTGTTGCTAGAAGTTAAGGCACTTTCACATTCATCTGGGACATGACAAGTATGCTTCTGGGAGGATGAGGAGAGAGTAGGAGGGAGGAAATGCCTCAACTCAACTACAGTTTTCCACATGATTTTCTATTCTAAGGAACCGCCAGTATCTGTCAATACAGACTGTTAGAGAGCTTGCAACAGAGTCAGAGTTGGCAACCTTCAGTCATGCAGCACAGGAGCTCAGTTCTACTGGAGACGGCACACTGGTGAATTTGCCTTTCCAAGGAAAGAAGTATGTAGAAGGAGAGCACCTGTGTAGTACAAGATCACCATGGTCCTGCCTTGTACTGCCCCTCAGATTTCTCTAGAAAATACTTCACTCACAGGTCTCTGCGCTTTCTCTTCCTATGCAGGGGAAATATGACTGACAAAGTCACGCACCAAGCTTCCTAACAAACAAACTCCAAATATTATTATCTCTTGAGGTACTCAAGATAGAAAATGGTACAGGATGGAGGTACACGATGGAAAGCGGGTTGATGGGTGAAGATACTGAAGTGTAATGCAAAATGAGACGATGATGATGAAATTCTGGTCCTCCTCATCCCTCCTGCACGTGAAAAAACAACAAACAAGCAGAATTAGAAACCACCAGAAAAACAGTGTGTAGGAAGTAAAAGGAACTACAGGAAGAAGCAAAGGAGTGGCAGCTATTCTCCCTTAAGTCTTCGTTCTTACTGTGCTCAATTCTGGAAGAGCTAGAATCAACAAGAACAGCAGTTGGATGTATACCTGTTCCACACAGTCTGGAGGACATTTTCAGTACCTGTGTCTAAACTCAGATTTTGAGTGTCAGGCCCTGGTCCTCATAGGGGACTTCACCCACCCTAATTCCATCTTTTGGAAGGACAACATAGAGAAGGGAAGGCAGGCAGTAGAAAGCGGAGGGAGCCAGGCTCTTTCCAGTAGTGCCCCGTGACAGCACTGGGGCAGTGGGCACACACACTGGAACATGGGAGGTTCCCTCTGAACACTAGGGAACACTTTCTTAATGTCAAGCTGATTGAGCACTGGCACAGGTAGCCTAGAGAGGTTGTGGAGTCTCCATCCTGGTACTCAAACTTCTGAACATGGTCCTGGGTAGACAACTCATGGTGGTCCAGCTTGAGCAGGGGTGGGTGGGACCAGATGATTGCCAGAGGTACCTTCCAACTTCTGTCATACTGTGAAAAAAAACCAAATGCCAACTTGCATTCATTTTCCAACTCTCTAGTCATCACCACAAACTTCCTCTCTGGCTTGGACTGCAGGGTCATCAAGGTCATCAAGCTCTGCAACACTGCAGGCTTTAGTCTTTGAGAATCCAACTTCTGCTGGATGATACCAAATCACCCAGAACAGGCAGAAATACAGCTCTACTCATGGCAGTGAGCTCAGCTCATTTCTGGTAAAACAGGAGTCATCTTTTACCCTGCCTTGAAAAAGCATAAAGAAAAATTAATGCAAAGAAAAATAAAATTATTTCTTCTAGGATACACAGGGTTGCAATACTTAACCAAAGCAAATCCATTATTTACACCTGAAACATTGCTTTGGCCTCAGCAACTTCTTGAAATTTTGCATTTTCTTCCAAATTCTCCCTCAATCAACAAAGCTGAACAGGTACCCAGCCATGGCAGTCATGCTGAAGCAGAACCACGTGGACCACCCAAGAGGAAGCAGGTAGTGTGAGCCTTTAGGGCCACTGTAACACGTCTGTACCGTGTCATCTGGGTATAATTTACTAAATGCTCACTGCAGAGCAACTGTGCAACTCTGCAGGGTGAGAAGTCAACTCATAATGCTCTAATGAACCGGTATTTCCTTGATGCTGCTTTCCGAGACTCATAACCCTCTCCAGCAAAATATTCTGGCTGCCAGACAAAACTATATACATTTGTCTCAGTAGGAAAAGGCACTCGCTGAAGCCACCCCCAAAGTCACGTGCTGAGTAAACCGGCTGCTGACAGTAGCAACTTCTGTGAAATAAGATGCTGCTCCTTACAAATACAAAGCTTTTGGAATTCACTGAGCTTGTCAAGTTGGACTGAGATCTTTAACCAAACAGTATTACTAAAAAAAACAAAACAAACCTAAAACCACCTGCTATACCAGCAATAACCAAAACAAATACTTCTAAAAGAAATCATGCTTGCACTATGTGATATAAAGTAAAAATGACAAAATAATATCATTTTCTTTCCATCTTCAAATGTTAAAAGATGTAATGTCTCCATATTTTCTTTCCTTCACTGCACACAGCCACCCACCTCTCCTGCCTTTATGCTCAGAAAGATTGGTGGGGATTTAAGCTGGAAACTTGATAAGCCCAGAACTCACATACTGGAAGCATTATTTTGGATGCTAAATAACAGTTCACAAAATTAAAACAGTGCAAAGCTGGGAGTTCTTAAACTGAATGACCCCTTGAATCAAGGGGATCAAAGTAAGAAAACAAAGGGAAGTCACTGTGGCCACTAGAAGTTTTTCTGCTTGGTTCTTAGGTTTCTCAGGACCAATCATGTCAAAATAAGACTCTGCAATTTTAACTTTGTTAATCTCAAGAGCTGGGCTGTAACACCCACAGAATGATTTCTGAAGACCGTATTGTGCTGTATCTGAGAATAATTGAAGTCACACATAAGTTTGTTAATGTTTCAGAAGGAATTACATGTTGGCAGAAAATTGCATTCTGGATGGAGATGAAACAAGTCCATGCATCCAAGGGAAGAGAAAGAAAAGGGTCAGGTCTCGACATCGATTTTCTTGAAGAAAAATAAACCACACCAGCCAGTCTGATGGAGGAACTGGGGGCAACAATTCCATAATCTTTTGGACATTTTGGATAATCTCTTTCAGCTCACAAGAACAGGTTTAGTTTGCCCTAGAATTGCAAACATCTGAAGTAATTGATGTTCGTCTGTGAGGCAGCAGAATTGGTTCCAATGCCTTCAAAAGAAGATCTTTGCAAATTTTTAATCCTAATGATGAAAAGCAGATAATTTAGAAACCTCTCACAACCCACTTTCAGAATTAACTCTTAAAAAATAATTCGGATCCCTGACCATTCTGAAAGGTCCTGGCACAAGAAGATAGGCTACTGCATTTAATACATTTCAGGTTCCCCTACATGGTCACACCAACCATCCAGATGAAGGCAAATGCAATTTTTCACATTCACTCAATTTTACATTCTGCTACAAGTTTAGACATCGTAGCTCAGCAAACAGATTTTTCACAGACATTAAACAGTTTAAACATAATTGGTTGAAAACGTAGTTTTCAATGAGGAAAAGAAAAAACAATAAGTGCACAAGAATGATATTAATCAGGTACCTCAAAACCTGAAAATAAGTGAGGAGTTTCTAGAAATCTGTGGTTAGCCTGCGTTTAAAATGCCATTCAGCTCCCTCACTGCACTTCCTAACAGCAGGACAGGTCCACCCAATGCTCACGTGGTAAGTTAATGCTTTGGGAACAAAACTCACTGAACAAGAGATGTGGCACATCTCCTTTTGGAAAGTTCTTGACACACAGGCATTAAAACTACAGTTTTGCTACAGAACCGGGACAAGACCCAAGGGAATGGCCTGAAGTTGTGTCAGGGGAAGTTTAGGTTGGATATTAGGAAAAAGGTTCTTCACCCAGGAGGTGGCTGGGGTGCTGGAACAGGCTCCCCAGGGAAGTGGTCACAGCATCAAACCCAACAGAGTTCAACAAGTATTTGGACAATGCTCTCAGGCAGAGGGGTCGCTCTTGGATGGTCCTGTGCAAGGGCCAGGAGTTGGACTTCGTGATCCTTTGGGTCCCTTCCAACTCAGGATATTCTGTGATTCTATGGTTCTAAGCAATACAGCAAAATTCTAATCTGTAGTGCTAATATGTACAAAATAATTAAACAAATGAGTCATATAAAAATTGTCCAGAAGTTCCTGAGAGGGATTGATTGGCTGAAAATAAATGAGACTTCGGAAATCCTCAGAGTTTTGTATCCCACGAAGTTGGTTTGAATGCGGGAAGTTCCCTCATGGACGGTATCTGGCCAGCACTACACAGTAACCTGACACACCATCACTATTTCCCCATCTCTGGTGTTCCTAGAGCCCCTGTAAATTCATCCTGATGAAGAAGAGCAGCTGTAACCTGAGAAGAGCTGCAGCCCCAACAGCGAGGGCCCAGAGGTGTGTTATTGCTGAGGCACAGCCGCCCTGCAGCACAAGACACGAGTGAGATAAGCGCTGGATTTTCCCTCTCAGGCCCCCACCTCTAACTGAAACCACTGGCATGGACAAAGGAGAATCAAAACATCCCACCCCGAATCCAAGTGTAATGCAGGAAAGAGGCTCCTCCACAGGGATGGCAGCCGAGACTGAGGATCTCCTACATCCGCTGTTCCTATCGCGCACAGCAGGAGCTCTGTCTGAGGAGCTGCGAAGGGCCCGTGCCTGGACTGCTGCCACACTTGACCCTGCAAATCTCTGATGACAAAAGAGCAGAGTGCAGCACGTTACAGTCTTACCCAGACTTTCCCTGCCAGATCAAGGCACTATCAACAACTCACAGGCTTGATGCCAGCTCACACCAGCAACGTGAAACTGCACCTTCCAGTGTGCTTTTCTCCCTGAGAACTGAAGCCATCCACACCTACACCCTAGACTTGGAAAGGAGTTATCCAGGAGCCTGACAGAAGTGGCTTGTTCCTTCTGGAGACCGTGGGGCCAGAGGCAAGAGTGCAGTAAATGCTGCCCAACGCCAGGCACCCTCAGACCACGGTGCTTGCAGCCCAAAGGCTGCTGGGTGGCCAACATCTGCTGCCAGCTCCTTCTCTTTGATTCATGTTTTGTGGAGGGGCATCAAAATGCCTTGGAAGCATTCACTGACCAACTGTCACAGAAACAGTGCGGTCATAAATGAGGAATGATGCAAATGCCAGAGCCTCTCAGCCTTCAAATTCACAATGTATTTAGAAATTCTGTTTTGAATGATAAAGTAAAAAACCCAGAGCACCATGGGTCTCCTAGCAGTAAGACCTGGCTTTGTAGGTTGGGGATTTGATCCTGTGGAGTGACACTCTGGCTTGTGGCTGCCTCTGATAGGATTACATTTATCAGGGAGCTGGAGAGCCTCTGCGACTCTGTGTCTCTGTGGGAACCCCTAAGGGGAAAATCAGGGTCTCCTCAGAACTGACAAGAAAATTTAAGACTTCCTCGAAGAAGAAAAGAAGCAAAGCAGAAGAAATCCGAGGGAAGAAGTGGAACTATTCTTAACAATCATGATAATTGCAGTTTCGTAAGTTAGGCTGGCTGGGTGCCCAGAATGGGTAAAAAAAAGCCCCAAACCAGTTTAACTGACAGGCATATAACCATTTGCACACCCCTGCAACAAAGCAAAATGACCTCCAACTTCTCAAAAATCTTAGTTATAGATTTTCCCTCATACCTACTTTTTTTTTATTTTGAGCAAATTAATGAACCTAGGCTTTAAGTAGTGAATTTTTATATTTCTGACAGCAACCATGAAATTTAGACACATAACTGTCAGTAAAAACAAACAGGAAATAGATCTTGCTTAAATTTTTAAAATCCCTTATTTAAAATAGGTTTATGATACATAATAAGCTAACTACACACACACAATGCATGACATTCAGTAGTCAAATGTATATTCTGCATGGATAACTTACTGGTAAGTTTACAGGGTTTTGCCCATTGTAAGAATTTTAGCCACATTTTTGTCTCTAATCTTCTTTTTTTTAAAGGTTTCACTAACAAGCCACCCAATTACCTTTGTATCACAACAACTTTGCTCTCAGTTTCATCCCCCTGACACAATATCCTACAATTGTTGCAGTACAATTTCTGAATTCAGCACTTGTGAAAACAAGAAATGTTCACAAAACTGCAGACCAAGGCCTCCTGGCACAGCTTCAGAAGCTTAACTTTAAAGGTTCTTGGTGCAAGATTATGTATGATGGGGAAACTTTCACAAGGAATTCCGGGAACTTTAGAGGCACCCTCCTTGATGTCTTCTGTGGTAAACCAAAACCTTAATTTTTTTTTAAACAGAAGGTGGAACAGTGGAATTATTTTGAACTGTTATTTGATCTGCACAGGCTTTTCCTGCCTAAAAAGAGTTAATCCATACAGTAGTTTTCTTTCTTTAGCAGGAACTACACATCCCCTGACTGAATCATACAAAATACAGAATTATAAGAAATGATGTCCCTCAGGTTTACTGAGAGAAGAGGCAGAAGCCACATGAAACAAGAACCCCTATAAGGCTGGGCACTATATTCTTCCTCATCTTTCAGATCAGTGCAGTATCTGCCCATGTATTTAACACCCTTCATTCCCCTCTGCTGTGCTCCCTTTGTCCAACCACCCTTGAAGCAGAATTTCACCAACACTCAGAGCAGCTTTTGACAAGGACATGTAAAACCTTTCCCAGCTGAAGAGGCCAGCAATATCTAGAAAAGGAACATGGGTGCTGGAGGAAGCCTGGCACTTCTCTGGTTTGACCTACCCAGAGCTGCTACTCTACAAGATTAGAGAAACTGAGACATTTAGGCTCTTAATTTCCTATTCACCCTGACATGTGGTAGGCCTTGAGCACTGTTGGCTACAATTTGCCCAAAATTATATTTACTACCTAATTTTAGTAAGTTTCTCTTTCCTAATGATCATTTTGTATCAGGAGAGAATAAGCAACCCCTCAGAATCCAGTTCTTTTTTCCTTGGGCCTTTGTAATATATTGGTTTCTCAGCCCTTGATGCCAGCTCCCCACATGCTCAGAATGACATAAATCACAATTTTATCTAATCTGCATCTTTTCTAATAAAAAGAAAGCCCATTTCTCTCCTAGCATTATGTCAGTATTCATCTTTGAAGTCCCCTGGAGCTGCATCCCATTCACACCAGAGTATAAAAATGACTGAAGCACAATCTTTTGCTTGCCTTTATTCAAATCCTTTAGTCTGTTTTGCCGTTATCCATCTTTCCCACAAACCCAACTCGATGCCTGCTAACACAATGCACAGTACCCTGGCTCAAGACTTGCTGTTTATGCTGCTCTGGACACGTCTCTTTCCCTGCCCCCCCAGCATGTCCGTGCTTTATTTATTCTGCTGACTTGTGCCAAATGCTGAAGTCACAGTCTGAGTTTTCAGTTAACTCATATCCCTAGCTCTTTTTCCTATTCTTACTGCCTTTCCTCACAACCATTATCAGGTTTGAATAACTCAGTCTTTTTCATACCTGCCATATATTTACATAATGGGCAACTGTGGTTTATTTTCATTTGCCCCCTTCTCATGAAAACCTGGCAGCTCACAATGGTCCGTCCTTGTGCATTTGCATATCACCTGGGATAATCTGGACCTCACAGTGACATGAGGGTTAAGAAATATGAAGCTTATTTTGGCTCTGTTGTGATTCTGAATCCTAGCAGCCAACTTGCCTCTTTCAAAATGTCATTTTTCAACAAAACCCACAGGCTTTTAGACTCTAATTCATCCCAAAAATACATGCAGATGCACAGACTCCAGCCAGCTCTCACTTGCCATGAAGCCAACATGCTAACAGAGCTTCATCTTTGCTTTCAAAAACCTCGTGACAGGATAATTAACTTAATAGTCCAGACTTCTCTTGGGGCAGCTTCAATTCTCTTCCCAAAAAACTTGCCCAGGCTTTTGACAGTATCTTGAAACTGCTTTTCACTGTCCTACACTGTTACTGCTCTTGACAGTCTGTTTCAGGATTTTCCCGTGTCCCAGCCTTTTCCATCACCAAGGCAAGCCAGACACTATTGGGACAGAAGAAAAACGAGGAGCGATGGATCCCCTTGGTAATTCCCCAGTAACTCCAGAACCTGGTAAAGAGGGCATTATCCTCCTGGCAGCAACACCCTCAGAATAGCTACAGGGACACAACTCAACAGGCTTCTTATCCAACTGCAGTACCATGGGGCAAGGACAACACTTCTGATCCTTCTTTTAAAAGGCCAATCAAGTTTAAAAGCATTGGCTTGTATGAAACACTCTGCAGTGCATTTCCCTCTTCTCCAGCCTCCTTTTTCTAGTAACAGCAAAATCTTTTGTGCAGCTTTGCTACTCTTCTCCATGAATTTTTTTTTTTAAAGGAAGCACTGGAAGGCGAAGACTGTCTGTTTTTACTCATTAGTACAGCACTTGACATGATGCTGCTAGCAGGCTGTAGCCTTTCATGTTCAGTATGAGAACTGGTTAGAAATTGGGCAAAGTGCTCAGAAGTTGCACCATTTCTCTCTGAATGTGCTACACCCGTAGTGAATCCTTCACTGAGAACATCTGTAAAGTTCATGCAGGAAGGGTGTAGAGAGCAGAAATAAAGTTTATACCCTCTGCAATAAAACTGACTGTGATATTTTCAAATTACAGACACAGGGAAACATCTGTGGAGGTCGAAAACAAAAAAAAAAAAAAAAGGCAAACTGAAGATCAGTGAAGTCAAGAGAAACTGAAGTCCACAAGAAGCTGCTACTTATTTCTACTTCTAAATGGAAACAGGATTCTTCGAAAAATCTGATTCCAGAAAAATATGCCCTAACTCAGGGTCACACAGAAGAACTCAGAGCTGATGAGAGGACACAGCTCTAGGGGCCACAGTCACCAGATGATGCCATCCACAGCAGTACTTACTTAGCCTGCATGCTTGCAGGTGGATTAACAAAAACATTCAAATGCCTTTCACAGGCAATTATCAAGAGGCTTTTTCCTTGCCATAGTTCTACAAGGGCAAGAAACCAAAAGAGTTTGTACAGCATTGATCAGCTCCTTGATTTTTTTTGCACAGATTCTTGTATTTGCAGATTTTCTCTTAGAACAGGGCAGTATCTCATCTCGTTTGATTGCAAATGGAATAAACCTAAACATGCTCAGAGGTATTCAGCATTGTAACTATTTGCTCATTAGGAAGAAAAAAACCAGGTTCTTACCAAATTCAGGACACTGTGGAAGAACCTGGGAGTTCTTTATGCACACTGCAGTCAACCATCTAAATATTCTGTTCTCTTATGACCACGAGACTCTCGGATTGTTTGGAGACGAGTTTGGAGAGAAACACATCAGAGCCTCGTCTTACATCTGGAAAATACTGTATCTCTTTCTAGATTATTATCTAAAAGATTCAAGACAAAATTTTTCATGTTTAGTCTATGTCCAACACCAATTTCTAAATTCATTTTCTTCTTTATCCTTTTAGACTTTTTTTGCTGAAATTGAATTCAGAGGTAAAAAGGAGGCCAACTACAACCCTTTTAGAGTACTAGCTATATGAGCTGGCACACCTTAAGAACCCAAGGTGCTTCTACCATGTCCTCACAAGTTACAGGGACAAGCATCTATGGCATTTTGGACAAAGTCTGGTTCATGAAGCTATTTCTGTGTTATTGAAAAATCTTCAGCCAAACATCCATTGTATGTTACCACTGCAGTTTTCAACTTTTAGAAACAGATGTCAGTGAATCCAGGAGGACTTGAACTTCCTGAATCAACTCACCAATGCATACTGGAGTGAGACAAGGAAGAGCTGTTCCAGATTATGAAGCACCAAAGCAGCCCTGCATGGGGCAGGCCTACCTTCTGCAAGTCATGTTAAAGACATTTTCTTCACAGCTCACCACCCTAGAGGTCCTCAGCATATAATTCATTTGATCAAGCCATGCATTAGAGAAGAAGCAGAGAGAACAGCATCTGGATCTAAAAACACTCATGTCCAGTTGAAACTCCACTCTGAGCCCCCAGAGAGGAAAAGTCAGCATAGATTGCCATTCACAAAAGAAACAAATCTATAGAATAAAAATGGGCTTTTCCACCCGGTCTACCAACACCAGTGAAGAGTTTTGCCTAGAGCTTGTGTGCTTTCTTACATGGAAGTATCATGGCTACGCTCCAAGCTCCCACTTCCATAGGAGCTACACGAGAGGTTCCCACGGTCAGCAATACCTTGGGGACTTGAAAGAAAACTACAGGAATTCTTCATTATTTAAAAAAGCACTCACTTCTCTTCAAGGGAAGGCAGAAAGGAGAGAGGTTCCCATGCAAAGCAACAGGGCTGAGGCTGGGCTGGAAGCCCTTTTGAAGCCACATCTTACATTGCTTCCTGAAAACGTGTTCAATCCCTGCTGAATCTTGCCCCTCTAAATCTTCATTGCAAGGCACGGAGCTCTGATTTCACTCTAATTTAATGAGAGGATTAATGTCTAAATGTTTTGAGCGTTGCTTGGGGAATAGCAAAGAAAGCCTGGCAGCAAGAAGTAGAGAAAAAGGAAAGAAAAAAATAAGTCTGTGACCCTTTGAGAAATCAGGGAACCAAAAAAGCATCCTACTGATTCTGCAAAGTTTAAGGGACTTCTATCAACAGGGGTCAAAACTTGGCTCCTAAACCTCATGTATAATCCCCAAAATAAAGGTCTGGCTGCTTCCCACCAAATGCATCAATTTTTGCCTACATCACATAGAACTGACATGCTTATAATGGGAGCCATAATTAATAGTGTTTCAGCAAAACAATGCATGGGAATTCAGCCATGTCTCTCTGCTCAACAGAAAGCAAAGTCCTACAGCTAAAAATCCCAGCCTTCCTCTCAGGGGGAACAGAACAATGAATCTTGCTGCAGAGTGACATATTCCAGGCAATTACAAGAGCTGCAGACCTCAAAGCCACACTCTGAGCATGACTGGAACATAAATACATTTGCAACTGCTAAGGACTGCTCTTCCTCCTGATTCACAAAGCATGTTCCCACTTCACTTTTGATGCCCTTAATGATGCACTACCATTCTTTTAATAAGAAAAGCCATTTCACATTTTTATAAATACCCCAAATGCTTCATGTTACCCTTAGTTACCCTTCATCCCTTGGTTCTCTGTGACGCTGCTGACTAAATGGAGCCATGTTTTTCCAGCACATTACACTCTTCCCTTGAGCGGAGTAAACCCCATCCCACTTCATTCACTTACATCACTCTCCAGGCAGGTAGAGGAAAGAAAGGACTTGTTTTGCCCTGAAGCCCTGGCCAAAACCACCCTGCTCTGATTAGCAGTCTTCAGAGGAAGATGGATGCAGCAATCACCAATTCCAGGTTCTGAGGTAAATTCTGTGAACACTAAATGGTAACCTACTGCTCTCTCAGAGTGCTTTGCAAAGCAAGTAGTTTCTCTGAGGCTGTTGCATTGAATGGGAAAGTGTCAGAGAAGCACAGAATTGCCAAGCTATTTGTAGAAGGTCATCCAGCAATTGGTTACCAGGGCTACGAGTAAAACCCAGACATCTTTATCAAAGCTCTTCAGGCACCCTTCTCTTTCTATCTCAAACTGTCTGTCCTCACATCCTGTACAACCTG
>VZTE01004781.1:1414548-1432716 GCA_013397775.1 Eulacestoma nigropectus
CCAAAAACATGACCAAAAACCTCCACCAATTTTCTACTTCCACCAGTGCAGGCTGCAGTAGAATCCAGAAGAGCACTGTAGTCCTTCACACTGTCTCCCAGCTAGCGTAGGTAGCTCACTACTCAGCACACCCACTTTTCTGCACCTCTGTTCTGAGCAAAAGAGCAAATGCACTTTGTGGGGCCGTGTATCCAGCCTGAAGGCTGTCAGTGCCATTGGGGAATTAATTGCCTACAAATAAGCACCACAATCATCTGCTTTTTTAAAGTGTTCAAAACTCTGTAGGGACTGCTGCTTTTTACAGATATAATCTGAGGCTGCTTATATAATTTTCAAGACTCAATTCATGGAACTTGCAAACCCATACTCCGAATTGCGAAATGCCAGCTATTCCTACTGACCTTTAAGATCAGTGCAGGCACAGAGGTTCCACGAGTCTCAGACTGTGATTCTGCAGTGTTTAACATGAGAGATGCAAGTCATGCCATCCTGTACAGCAGCACAGACGTCAGTGACACCAGGAACACACCAGCACCTTCCTGTCAAATCAGTCACAAGTACATGATATGGCATTTAAATCAATTATGGGAAAAAAAATTATACCAAATGAGCGCAAAGCTCAAAAATATGTGAGCACATTTAAATAATTTTATGGGGCTACAACATCTTTTTCTGACACCAGGAGAGTTAAAAATGGGTTTAGTATCTGACCAAAAAACAGGCACAAGGACCAATGTATCACTGCTGGGTTTTGTGTCAGCTTAAATTCTTCACTTAAATTCTTCAATTCACCACTTAAATTCTTCATTCCCTTCAATAACAAAGAAGAAAACTCTCTTCATAAATAGTAATTGGTGTTGTCCAAACGACAGAGTAGTGCCCAGTTCATTAAGGATTTTATTCCAAGCCAAACTACAAAAACTTCTGAAAATTGCCATGGAATAGCACTAGCTCCCTGTAGAGTCTCAAGATAAAGCCTTTTAAAAAATGTATACTCCTTCTGGCAGCACTGAATAGGGCTAAAAACTTCAGCAGTGACAAAATTAGAAATACTTGTCTTCATGATAAATCAATAAACGTGCTGTTATTCAACAGTAACCATGCAATAAAATTTAGTCCCTTTGTATTCTCTGAAACCCTACTGATACATGATGCAGAAAGGCTTTTGGGAACTATAGAACCTGGATATCTGCCTTAGGCATTAACAGTAATAATATTAATAACAATGTTTATCTATAAGTTACAGTGGGGTGGGGAGGCTGCCGAAGAACCTGTACCATTGCTTAGGACATTCTTCCACTACCCAAGTCAAACACATCTGTATTCCGATAACTAAATTGTTCTAAGAAAGCCAACTAAAAGAAACTTGCCTTAGCCAAGGCACCCTGCACTTTGCTTTATGGAAAGCTGAAAACTGCTCAAGTCACTTTAGCTCCCCCTTTTTGCTCCTGTATACAGCTGCATTAAAATAAGTATTGTTCAGCAGTGCTCGAAGCTACTTCCAAGGGTGAAACAGAGGCCACTGCTTTATAAGAAGTTGCCTTAGTTTATAGTAGATATTTCTGAAGTTCTTGTTACTATTCAGAAGTTGGTGCTTATTTAATAGCCCACTAATTGAATTAGTCTCCAGTTTTGGTCTTTAAGCTCCACTCTGTGAACAAAAATGATAAAGAGAAACAGTTCAAGCATGTTCCAGTATAGCTGCCACATTAAGACAGAGTCAATTGCATGCATTAATCTTTAATTAACAGCATCAGGGGAACTAAAATCTAGTAGCTAGAGTACTGGACTAGCCATAAAAAGCCTTCATTCTAATCCCAGATCAGCCACTGATTTGCTATGCACCTCCCATGAGAGGGGGAAGAGAAACACTCCTCTAAGTTCTCCTTTTCCTTTGTATCTTTTGTCTGCCTTACCATTTCTTTTTGTAGTAGCTGTAGCAGGGGCACTCCCTGCATGAGCAAAACTCCACCGTGGCTCTGCAGTGTTGGGTGAGCAGCCCAGCTGCTAATTGCAATTAATAGCAACATCAACAGAATCCAACCTATCTCAAGATGGCTGTAAATTTTTTGGCATTTCTATAACACCCTGTAACTTCTCTATAAACCAAAGAGAGGCAGCCTGTAGCAAGGAATAATAAAAGCACACAAATTACTTCCAACAAGAACTTTTTTCCCAGTCATCCAACTTTACATATTGACTACCCTCTCCAAAATGGATATTTCCCAGTGAATGGCAGCATGATGCAACCATAACAGAGCTTATACTTCTCTTTCATTAAGCTCTGTCACCTCCCTTTCAAGCTGCCTTAGATGAAGCACAGGTTCTTGTCTCTCCTGCATTCCCCAAACACCAGCTGTGCCAAATCGTGCTGTTTTCCCTCTGCAACCACAGCAGCTCTGGAATCTGAGAAAGAAATTTCTTTTCCACTTCCTTATCTCTGACTTTTCTCAGAGTCCTCTCATGCTAATATTCCCTTCCTCACACAACAGTACTATCACCACCATTAGTCTCCCACTCTTGCTAATGGGATGCACACCTTTATGGGATACTACCTTTATTTCTCCAGACATGTTTCTGATTCAGGCAGCATTTGCAAACCAAAAAGGCAGAAATGTTCTATTTAGAGTGATTTTGCATAAGACATGCTATCCAACTACCCCAGCTTTTATCTTCCTTTGTCAACATGAAAGTTTGTCCTCTATTTGTTCTACACCCACCAATCTATGGATATACATAAACACTTAGTCAAACTTAGTGTGCCTGGAAAAGCACGGTGGTCTTTGTGGCCCATTTCCAGATGGTTCTGCTATCCCCCAGTAACCTCTCAACAACATTCCCTCTCCATCCACCAGCAGACTGGCAGGACTACACAGCTCAGCAGAAAGGCTGAGGTTAAAGCAGAGCAATTCTCTAGCTCTCAAGGAGTGGCTTATCACTGCCTGTCCACATTCCAGGACAACAAAACCTCTACTTCTCACACAACCAGCTTGCCTCAGGCTTCTCTTTGCATTCAGATATTTGGCTCTCCTTACCCATGCTAGATAAAACACTCCCCAGAGGCAAAATTTTTTAGTAAGCACTTAGTCGCCTTTGATCTCAGAAGCAGCTGGTGCACAGCTGCTCCCCATTACTTTTGCAGCTCTCAGGAACCTTTTGCATTTTCCTGTCCTCCCTCACAGGCAGGGATAAAGGGCAAGAACATCACCAGCAACCATCTTTCATTCTCAGGCAAAAACTTTTATCTCCATCTCAGGTGCCCTGCCCAATTCTCCCTTGAACTACTGCCCACCTGGCTCAGTCTCAGATCTTCCCTCCTAACGGGATCCCCAAACATGTGAGCAATGCCTTCCTATTCCTCTTCTCAGCAAGGGTCTCCTCCATGCTTGGGAGTCTCCTGGAGAGACACAGTACTCCGTCTGACCACACAGATGGTAAAGAACAGGCTGCTGTACCTCATCCCAGGAAAAAAATATTCCCTCAGGTTCAGTTTTTTGCAGGAGGTAAGATAGGACAGGAGTAAATTCCACCCCAGTTTTTCTTCTCTGCAACTGCAAAATGCAGCAAGCACAGGAAAGCCTCCCTCCTAAGAGGCAAGTGCACCATTGGACCTTGCTAGGAAGCATGGATCTGGTTAGCACAGTATCATCTCACAGAACCTGAGAGTAGACCAAGTGCAGTGCCCATCAACAGCACAAGGTATTTCAATTGTACTTTACACAGGTTTAAAGAAAACAAGAGAAAGCTAGAAACCAACCCAGCATCTCAAGTTACAGGATTCAGAGACAGCATTTTAATCTCTCCCTCAGCTAGCAAAACCATTTGAAGCCACCACCAGTAGACAACTATGGACTATAGGAAGCAGCACAGCCACTACAACACTGAGCTTTGAGAAATGCTTGCAAGTCCATTGCCTATGTACACAGGAGGCAAAGTTGACTACTGACCAATCTGCTGAGATTTCCCTAGACATCCACAAAAAAAAAAAGAAAATTTAATCTTAATACTCACACGCTGAGGAGAACTGAGAGCTAAAATCCTTCTTCTCAGCCTGCCTTCCAGAACGGTCTCACAGAGGCAATGGCTCTGTACCCACCAGCACTACTGCAGCACCTACTCCACCAAGGAGCCCAACCTGCTCTTGCAACCAAGTACTCATTAGAAAAATCACTTCACCTGGTCCTACTGCTGGCACTTCGGAGTCAAGTCCCACAGCTGCTTCTGGAACCACTATGGGAAGCAAACCCACCCAGACAAGATGCTTACTTCTGGGTGGCTTTTTTTCTCCCCAAGCAGTATGTATTACACTTGTTTGTATGCCTGCATACACATTGTTGAGGAAAAGGTTTTAGTAGAATCTGGTAGAAAGATGATCACATTCACTGGGCCTATAGTTAGTAGCTCTGAAGCTACAAACTTCAATTTTTCATAAAAATTTAGGATTTTTACCTTTGTATTAGAATTTCTCTACAAGTCTAGCTTCCAGGAAAGCTCACGTGAAAACTTGACCTTCTGGTAAAGAGGAAAAAGGAAGATACTTCTTGCTACTAGTTTCTTTTGTGAAAGACCACAATGCCTCAACAGACACTTTCAAAAGCAGACTACAGCCAACAGCTCAAGCTGCTCACACTGATGCACAGTAAGGAAACACAATGCTTGAGTCAACCATGTTAATTATTGACTAGCCATGTGCCAAGGCAAGAATTTTCCCAGACCCTTGTACCATTGTCTGTTCAGTTTGTAATTGTGTGAGTCTGTGTCTGTACATGTAACTTCTGTTCCTGGTAGCCTACTAGAAACCTCTCATAGCAGCAGGATTTTGAGAAACAACGTCATGATTTAAGAAACTGTTTGCTGATTCATCAGAGTTGTGTTTGTAGGACACGTAGCAAAACTCGAGCAAAAGGAGCTATGGTTAGAGGAGGTGTGTGATAGACAAATACCACCTGGTAAATCATCCAGCATGATTCTCCTCACTGAAGAGAAACAATAAACGGATAAAAATAGAGCTCAGTTGCTTCCCATGGTCTTTCTGCTTTTCTGTGCCACTCACCCTGACATTTCCACTACAGCTTTTCCCCAGTTTCCAGTACTAATCTCTCACTCCATCAAGTGAACAACTTCAATTTTAGTACTGCACTGGTACTTTAATGATACGTACCTACTCCTTAAAACAAACCCCAAATCCTGCCTTCCCCAACCCACCATCCACCTTTCCATGGATTTCAACAGGCGTAGCCTGGATTCTTTATAGCTGCCTATGCTCTCAGCATTACTACTTATTGTTAATGAAACCTGTTTCACATCAAGTGCATTGTTTGAGGGAATGTCCACAGCTTTCTTCCCAAAAATGTGCCTACAATAATATCACAGCGAGACTCAGCTCCATGAGTTGCCTTGTAAGCAAGAAACACACGCTACTTTTGAAAGCACAGACTGTGTGTGTATGTGCGTGTGCAGGTCAATTAAGAAAGCAAGCATCAGACTTTTGCATCACTGTCAGAAAAATACCTCTGATAACCAACTGTGACCTGCAAAAGCAGCGGGGCAGGTCAGTAAGTAAGCCTTCACTTTTTCCATGTTTAATGGATGCTCCTCCCACTGCCATACACCTAGCCTTTATTCTCCTACCCACTACCAAATCAGGGGTAACACATCTCCCCCTTTGGTTTTTTTGCTACCATGTAGGCTGAAATATCTTAAACAGGGATATGAAGGTCTTGCAGATCTTTAATGTAAAGAAATAAAACACTTAATCCCAAAATGAACTTTTCTGTCAAATATTTTAGCCAGCAATCTGTAAAGCTAACTTTTAAATTCCAAATTTGGTCCTGGAAAAGAGAACTACCTACAGCCAATTCCTGAGGAAAAAACTCTCAAAAACTTAACTTTTCCTAAAAGCTAGAATTTTGAAGTTTTTCAGGAGGCATTGTATGACAGTGAAGAAACAAAAATCCATTCCTTCCATTGGCTACAAAAACCAAAACCATGTACAGACTTTTAGTGCTTAATCTTTTACACAACTACTTCTATAAAAAACATTTTATTAGTTTTCTGTCAGTAACAAGGGACTATTAGAGAACTTCTTCTATGGATGTAGCTTTATGGAGGACAATCATCATGAGCTCCTACAGCCATCTGAAGCCAGTAGTCCAGATTTCTAAAAATGACAAAGTTGTACAAGTTCTCTCCTCCTTTGTGGAAACCATGTTCACTTTCTCTCCAGGAAACAGGGCTGTCTGCAAAGCCATGCACCGTTAAGGTCAGCCAAGACGCCAGTTTTGGTTCACCAAAATAGCAACTGCAAGCAAGAAGACAAGATAATCAGTGATTATAATGGAATGGGCAGCACATTCAAGTCTACAGTATAAAGTAAAACAATCAAAGACACACTTTAGTGAAAATTTATTAGCAATTTAAAAACCCTGTTTAGTCCATAAGAAATAAACTCAAAAGAAAGTATTCTATCAGAATACATTAGGGAACAAAGTAAGATCGACTATCTATTATTCCTACTATAGTACAAATAATCCTATTATAGTTTTATACATGGCAAACGTGCAAGTTGAAGCAACTGGAAAATTTACAGCTTTCCAAGTTGTAAGGTAGCAGTTCTGACTTTCCTATAGCATGCACAGTCTTTCAGAAAACTGAACATTTAATGACAACAATTGCTATCAGGGAAGAAAAAAGGCAACGGAGGAAGTAACATAGTTGGGCTATGCTTGACACAAATACTTTTACCACCAGAGAAGAAATAGATTATGAATAATCAAAGCCAGATATTATCCACTCCACATTTTAAAAGTGCAGGAGTACACTACTGCCACAGTTTCTTAGAAATTTAGATAAAAAACAAGTCATTACTACAACACAGGGCAGGCTTTTTCAAATTTGAGGCATCCAAAATTGTTTATTAGTTTTTTTATACTGATGTCAAGCTTCTAGCTCATTTCCTAATTAAAAAAAAAATCTTCATTTATATATTTTTCTATTTACCTCCAAGTTTTGCATTTACCCTACAAAAGTATTTAAAAGTGATTTCAAGTATTAAGAAGTGTTTGAGTACAAGTGTTTCATTAATGTGCTCCTGCCAGCCCTTACCACAGCTGCTCCAATAAATGAATAATCTTCTCAGGAATTATAAAGCCTGTGATTGTGCACAAAAAAGCTTTTTCAACCACTGTGTTGGGCTCAGGGCAGCAATAGGTTGATAAGAAGCTGGAGGATTTGTTGTCTCTGGAAGAAAAAACAAACAATAAAGCAACTGAAATAAATATGCTTTAAATATTCTATAGGATGTCTTACTAATCAGAACTTGTACCAAACAAGTAGGATCTACTATATCACCTAAATTAGTTACCAAAATAACTAATGACCAAGCAATCGATACAAAAGATCTCACAGTGCTGTGGGTTAACCCTGTAGTCACCCAAACACCACACAGCTGCTCGCTCACTCACTCCCACCTAGAACTGAAAGGGTAATGGGAGAAAATACATGGGTTGAAATAAAGACAATTTAATAAGCAGAGGAAAAGTTCCACATGAAAGCAAAGCACGCAAAGGAATTAATTTACTACTTCCCATGGGCAGGCAGATGTGCAGCCATCTCCAGGAAGGCAGGGCTTCTAACTGACTTGGGAAGACAAACCACTGGAACTCTGAACATTTCCCACCCACCCTTGTCCCAGCTTTTATTGCTGAGCACATCACCATATCCCATGGTGTGGGATATCCCTCTGCTCAGCTGGGGTCTGCAGTCCTTGCTGGGTTCCCTCCCAGCCTCCTCACTAGCAGGGCCATATAATAGACAGAAAAAGGCCTTGAGATTGTGCAAGCCCTGCCCATCAATAGGTAAAACATCCCCTGTTATCAACGCTCTTGGTCACAAATCCAAAGCACAGCACCACACCAGTTACTATGAAGAAAATTAACTCTATCCCAGCCCAAACCAGTACATACGGGTGCCCCTAAAAACACAGATAAAGTCATTCAAGACTTACAACAAGCATTTAACTGCGTAACAGACTTCCCACTTACAAAACAGTGTCTGTCTTAATTATTATTCAACTATTTCTTAAAATAAATTGCGGCTTTCCTTACTTAAAACATTTTTAAGGATCAAACTAATTCAAATACTTACAAGCTAACTTGATTCAAGACAGCACCCAGCCATTCAAAGAGCTCCTCTGTACTGCAGGACTCCTCTGGCTTTCCCTGTAGGTCATTACTTTGTAACACTGGACACTGCAAGTCCCTTAAGGTGCTGAATGTTATTTTTGGCTTCAGGGCCTGTATTTGGTTTTTTGAAAAGTATGACATCAATGTTGATCCCTCTGCACCTTAACAACACAGTACCACAAACAGCTGTTATGAAACTACTAAAGAGAAGAAGCAGTGAATACATGAAACATTTGTATATAAATATAAAAAAAATGCAGCGTGAAACTGCTTACGGGCTGTTAATCTATGGCAAAAGCCTTGGAATCTTCAGCTTCCTTATCTTCTTGGAAATAAAAGTTAGTTCAAGATTCAGCAACTTGGTACAGCTCAGTAAATGTGCTATCTAACTACAAAGTGTAGATTTGCCAATAGAAAATTCAAGCAGAATGAACTGGGCAAGTAATAAAATGAGCTTGTTAAAAAGAGGAACTCAGAGTGTTCCTGAAAAGGAACAGATAAAGTAGAGCAGGAACCTCATCCCAGAACAGCTGTTTTCCCCGAATAATGGAAAAGTGAGCATGTGATTACAGATTTAAGAACAGATTTATCAATGATGTCAAGAGGAATTCTAGGATAATATGGAGCATAAGGACTGAAGAGGAAAGAGGAGAGGGTAAAGAAATCAAAATACATCACAAAAGGTACTTTATTAGAAGATTAAACACCCCTCCTCACTGATAACTTTTCAAATGCAGTATGGCTATAAGAGTTAAAAGTACCTTGATTGAGTTGTGGGAAAGTACTAGTAAGAGATCCAAAACAGCAGGTAAAATTCTAAAATCCTAACCTAGACGAAAAAACTTACCTAAGCAGGCATATTTTAAATTCAGAGATATTAATCAACTTGCTTTTGAAGCAGGAAGGTAATTGACATGGAATCAATGCTCCTACATTTCAAATTCCAGATAATGTGTGCTATTTTCATAAAATAACAATGGGTGTTTAGGAGACCAAGAAATAATACCTTACTCATGAAAACTCTGAAGTGCAGAGCAACATTTAAATACCACAGAAAAGGCATATATAAACAGCAGAAATTCAAGAACAGGGTAGAGTTCACTGTGGAACACTATATCTAAAACTTGCTATCAGAAAATTTGGCCTGCCTAAGGTCTATCGGCCGTATTTATGCCATCAAGAACAATAATTTGGGGCAGTAGAAAAGGAGGGTTAAGCTCATCTTTTTTAGTCATTCTTCAAAAAAAGGCTGTTTCAAAGGGCACAGTGACAAAGACATTTGATAGACTAACAGGTTCAAAGAATACATAATATTGCCCTAGAATTCCTAGTAAAATATAAAAAATCATACATTTTACATGTCTGCTGCATGTGGGAGCCTCAGCCATAGCCCTAAATGTAGGAAATCTCAAAGACAACAGTCAAGACCCTAAGAGAGCAATTCCTCTAGCTACAGTATAGTTTTCCATGTTAACAGCAACCAGGCGTATCATCAAAGCTCTTCGGAGGCCACTGAATTTCATCCAACAAACACGTAAAATTGTGACAGAAATTACCGCAATAGAAAAAAGATTGTATTGCCTCTGTCATTAAAGACATGAGACACTTCATATTCCCTTTTCCTGTTATTTTTGGTGCCAAAACCACAATGTGGGAAAATTGGGTATAAAAACCAAAAATCCTGCAGTGCTGGCCATAGCAAGAAACACCAGTTATCAGCAGGAAGGCTGAAAGCAGAATGTTCACAGAGGACACGGATTCTCTTGACAAAACACAGCCCACTTTTTCCCTTCCAGCAGAATCTACACAATGTCTCACATCTATTAATAAAAACCTATAAAAGTTTTATTTTTGTCAGTACTAAGAAACTAATAGTCTTTTGTGTGTTATGAGCACAAGATTCTTGCACAGAACGGCATTCAGATTTAACTCCATATTCAGGAAATGATTGACCTGACCTGGTTTTCGGATGTAAGAAAGTGAGGAAAAAAGTGCTATTCTTCCTGAATGCTGTTAACATGGGCAGCAGCAAACATAAGAAAAATAGTGGCCCTAGAGGCATTTTGCTTTCTGCCCAGGGTCAATAAATCCAAGCAAGCTGAGTGTGAAGATCTGCCACCTCAGTTGGATTTATGTCACCATTTATGGTAGCAACAGCCTTCACTGTGACTCTTTCCTGAAGATTACAAGGACGGGAAATGCAAACCTTTAAACAGTTTCTGTATGACAAACAAGGAAGCATCCTTGTCATATGATTAGTACTTAGAAAGGGGGAGGGAAAACATGAAGGACCAAAGTGAAACATGGGACACTCCTAAAGGAGCTTATAAGCAGATTCCATTTCTCAGATCAGTTAACTCCTTCTCAGACATGGTCTTGAAGAGCCAGGAAAATGGAACAATATAAAGAGGAGATGGGAAAGCACTCTCAGGGACCTTTCTAATATCCCTTCTCCCTAGTGTGGAGACTCAAAGCAGAACAACACCGAAAGCTACACATCTGTGACAAAGAAAACCATGTTTTTCAATACAGACACCTGCAGTTTTCATCAATTCTATGCAAATGCTACAATTCCCTGCATACAGCCTGTTTTGAGGTAATACAAACAACTGGGGACTTGGAAAAATTACACTCGGAGGAGGAACAATACTTGAGTCCCAGAAGAAGAAATAGAATAATTAGAAAACAGTAAATAAACAAATACTAGAAGATGATTTGAAACAATACAATTTCTTATAGCAACCTCTTACTTGGCTCCAACCTCAAACAAGTGCTTGAGAACAAAGTGATCGAACAGCACACTGCGTATCAGTGCACATGGCACACAACGTAAACAGGAACTCTGCACAGGTCCTGTAACTACTGAGGAAATCAGAGTTCCCCACCCTAAATATGTAACCAGATACATAACTTATGTGTATCAATAAAAACAAAACAAAAAAGGTGTACTGATAATGGTTATGCATGTCACAGATTTATAAAGAAAAGGCAGCACCATCAAATAGGCAAAGTTTTGCCAGAAAGCCTGGGCAAGACAGAGAAAGGAAATGAAACAACTAATACATCTCCCATGAATCCCTGTTGTGTTACTGACCTGAGATGTTCTGTGCACAGGAAGTAACACCCTCCCCACCCCAAACAAATAAACAAAACAAACAAAAAGTCCCACTCATACACATTTTAATCTAACTTTTCCCTCCACTGAAAATGCATTTGGACAATCACTAGAAAAGAACAGTAAACTAAAAAATATTCGGACTTCATGTCAGTTGCATTTCAGCTTTACATTTAGTTCTTATTACCTGTATTATACCAAGCCAGTAGGAAGTCAAATTCTAAAGGCTTCTTTTCTTTCAAGGCCCAAAGCACTCTGTTATGTTTCTTGCTCTCAGGGTGAAAGCCAGCATCGGTCAAGTCAATAGTGATAACTGCAGAAAATGCACAATAGCTATTGGTAGTCAACTGAAATAAATTTTACTATTAAATTAGAAGGGCACAAAGAAACCAAAGGACATTAAACTTCCTTTTTACATATACTGAATTTTTACAAAGTATTTGATTATGCAGATATGACTTCCCATTATGCAAATAAATATTCACCTCCTGATGTCCTTATCTTGATATAATCTGGAACTGCCTCCTAGTGACTAGAGGGACAGACTTTTGAAGTGACACTGACAGAAGTCCCTAAACAGTTCCTTAAAAATATCTTGGTAATTAGGCAAGCTATTAGCAGTAAAACAAAAAAGATAGAATTTCTAACAATAAAAGTCATGTATACAGAAATGACACTTTTTCAACAAGTTGTTTTTTTCCTAGGTGAATTGGTAAGTTATACTTATTTTTCAAATGGAAGTTTCATGATACATTTTGACAATCAGAATGGTAAAATGTCTCATTTTGCCAAAATACTTATTAGAGATAACAAGTTTCCCCTCCTGAAGTTTTTATGTAACTATACCTATCAACTGCTGCAAGTTCCAATACATTTGAGATGGCATAGTGTTCATGTTTGGGTTTTTTTATTTACTAAAAAGACAAATCAACAAAAATCACACTCAAGATGTCTCCTCTGCAGGTGTTTAAAAATTATGTTTTCCAAGTACTTGGTATATGGAGATTACCATTTTAAATATGTGAAACATAGTACAATTCTCCCTTTCAAGCATGCAGTCTTGGGTGAGGCCCTTCACTGATTTTGTATAGTGCACACATTTCAAACATCTCCTTAATCAGTTTAAAATTTTCTGACTTAAATCAGAAGATACAGACACTACGCAGAGTATGCAAAAATTCTTGAGTCCTACATCCCTCCAGTAGAAACGACACAATGAGAAGCCCTGAAATTAAAAATTTTATGGAGTACTGAAAAGATGATGTATTTGTGTCCTTAAAGCTGCTTTACTACTTGGAAAAAAGTACTTTCTCTCTTCAGGCAGTCCTTGTATTTGCATCTGGAAAAATACAACCTAGGCAATAACTAATTTTAGTGAAAGGGAAGTTTCAACACCCTAACAAGGTGCTTCTTAAATAAGCCCTGTTAATATAAATGATACTTACTATATCTCATTACTTTTTTGCCTGAATACCGAGAAGGGCGACCTTGCAGTCCAAGTTCCTCGTAAGTATCCTTATCCACTGACAGAATTAGCTTACCTATAAACAAAACAAATTTTAATAGAACTAATCTTCTACTTGGTTCCCTTTGAAGTCTTTTGAGAACCGAATACCTTTTACAACATTAGCTTCGGATAGCAATGGTATTACTAATGTAATGCAGACTCCTTAGTTCCAGTTAAATGGATTACCAGATTAATCCTTAAAAAAAAAAAAAAAAAATGGTTATAACTCAATTATTCTTTTTTTATCAAAGAGGTCTTGTGAACTAGAGTAAGAAAAGTGTAATATTATTCCTGAGATAATCATAGCTTTTTTACTGTACTACTCAGTTCATTGTCTCCATCTTTCCTCCACTCATCCCCCAGCACTTGCTGTGTTATTAGCTGAGCACTACATTACATAAGGGCCTGATTTAGTAAACATTCATGCCCAACATGCACTGCTCAACTAAATAAACAAAAGCAGTTCCTCCAAGTCCAGTGGGACTACTCACACTGAGTAAACTACGCTTGTTAGCGATGAGCTGATACATGCTGGAGCAACTCTGCTTCTGTGCTCATAAACCAGATCTGGCTGCTGCTGCTTCGTACAGAGCTTCACACAACAGCTCTCTACCACAGTCTTTGGGTTCCACTGCACAAGTAACAGCACAACATAGAACACAAACAAATAGGGCTGCAGAGGAAGAGTTCAGACAGTGGCATCACCAGGAACTGTAACACTGTCTCTGAGATAATTGTGCACGGCTTGTATCACACAAACTCCATTGCTATCAAGTATCCATTTTACAGGACTGTGTAACAGACACATAAAAGAATTCTTCTGAACAATCTGAATTTATTCATGTCCTTTTGGGCACATGTCATATTACAGCTTCTTAGGCTAGAGGGCAGACAGACCAGTTTGTATTTCTATTATGTCTTATATAGTGTTAAACAGAAATAAGACAATGTAATTGAAGCTCAAAATAGCTTCATTTTCTCACCTCAGATGTGAGACGTTCTATGATGTCTTGTCATAAAACTGTGATGCAATTGAAATAGGCTTTTAACATGTTACATAGTTCTCAAGGAATCACAGTCCTCCTAGAATCATCAAATGGTTTGGGTTGGAAGGGACATTAAAGATAATCCAGTTCTAACCACCCTGCCGTGGGCAGGGACACCTTCCACTAGACCAGGTTGCTCAAAGTCCCATCCAACTTGGTCTTGAACACTTCTAGGGATGGGGCACCCACAATTTCTCTGGGCAGCCTGTTCCAGTGCCTCACCACCCTCACAGTGAAGACTTTTTTCCTAACATCCAATCTAAACCTATCTCTTCCAGTTTGAATCCATTCCCCATGTCCTACTGCTACATGACCTTTAAAAATTTCCTTTATGCTTCTTTTTCAGGCCCCCTTTAGGTACAGGAAGGTGCTCTGATTCTATCCAGAGCCTTCTCTTCTCCAAGCTGAACAACCCCAGCTCTCTCAGCCTGTCTTCATAGGAGAGCTGATCCAGCCCTGTGAGCATCTTTGTGGCCACCTCTGGACTTGTTCCAGTAGGTCCATGTCCTTCCTGTGCCGGGGGTGCAGAGTTGAACGAAGTACCCAAGCTGGGGTCTCATGAGAATAAATACTTCATATTTTAAAACCATTCCTAAGCAGTGCTGATAACTTTCTTTTTTGGTACAAATTCTGTCTTAAAGATCAGTAGGAAACAAGAAGTTGGAATGCAATGTTTTTGCAAAAATAATCCCCTGTAGCAATTGCAATTACGGTTGAAGTACTGACAATCTGACTATACATAAGCGAAGCTGATTTTTATTGTTTTTTAATTACCTTTAGATGAAGTAAATAATTCAACAGCATGAATAAAAAAAAGAGGTAAAATTAGTATTTTTTACAATTCACACAAATTTCTAACAGTGTTGGCAAGTACAGTAAGCATTATTTTCCAGTTTACATCATTCCAAGGAAGAAAAAAAAAAAAAAGAAACAACCCAGGCCACAATTGACATGTATTACTGAAACCAAAACAAATCCCCCATACCATTTGGTAGCAGAGCTGCAGTATTATCTTGATCAATTTTTGTCTTATAGGTAAGTGCGTAGCATGAACCTTTAACAGTAAAGCAGAAAAACATGAGATTACACAGTCTGTAAAGACAGACATGACAATAAAAACAATTCACTTCAAGATAACCAAACATGCCAAACACCATCTGAACCACCTTAGTGTTTTTATCAACTAACTTTCTTCCACCTTCTCAAGCAAAATGGCATTGTTATTATTTTTATAAACCCTGTTCTGGCAATATTTTAAAGGACCTGTACTAGGGATAACATTAACAATACGCCCCAATATGAACACATTTTCTTTCCTTCCACCTGTGACTCTCCCCAGTCAGCAAATGGAAAACTCAATTTTCTTCCCAGACGTATTTCTATTACCAGTTCACACAAAGACAAGGTGGAAGATGCTCACAGTACTAAATAATTTCGTCGCATTATCTTTCACTAATCAACTTCGGTTTTTAAAATACAGGTGTCAGATCCTGTGAACTCTGTGTACAAATGTTGTATCGCTTCCATAACACTACTGGCATAAAAACCATTCATGAGATTAAAGGAAATAAGAAAAGAGTCCCACATTTAGCAAGTAATGGATCTCCTATTCTCCTGTTTCACCAACATGTTCTATGTTCCCCTCTCTTTTCCCATAAATTTTTTTTTGTCTCTCTGGCTATCAGCTGAGGGGTACAAGAACTATCACAAGCCAAAGGAGTGGGCCCTGCTAGATGAAAACAGCATGGTCTGACTACGCAACAGCAAGTTGGCTGGGCAGAGGCTGTATCTTCCTGCGCATCCTCTTTGCTCTTACTGAGTAAGGATGAGCTGTCACAGCTCTATTAGTGAAATATAAAAAATAAGGAAGCATATTTTTCTCTTGCCTGCTGTGAAACACAGCTCAACACAGCTCTGTGTTGAAGTATGAAGGAATGATAAAGGGAGAAGGAAGATTTCTACAAGAATCTGCATAAAGGTGAGGTGTAGAAGAAACAGGTGTGAGAATACATGGAAGCCCTCTTGATAGCTGGCTTTCAGAATTGAGATGGAGTAGGGGGAAATTTATACGGAACAATCACAAGAGTTTTGGAACCAGTGGGTATAAACAAATGTCACACATGACAAAGCAGAAAAAAGCGTATAAACAAATTCATGCAGAATTTTCTTAGTGTTTTTCCTTATCTGCCTTTAAAATACCCTTTTCAGAATAAATAAGACTATTAAAAAATTTACTGTGCTATAAAAAAGTACACTACTACTGCACTTTTTCTGTTCTGATTTCCTCCTTACCTTTCTTCACAAAAGCATCAATGAATTCATGAGCGACCAATTCATGAACGGGTAAATTCCTCACCAGGTAGTACTCTCCAATATCTGCAATTGTGCTTTTCAGCATGTCAGGTAGCATGCCACATTCCGGGATCAAAAAAGACACCTATTAGGAACACATTTGTAATGTAAATCCTATCCTAAAACCTGTTCTGAAAAAAACCCCAACCAAACAAAACAACAAGAAATACAAAAGAAAACCTCTACTTTTCAAAGACATCAGTATATTATGTCAAAATGAGATGGAAAAAGAGTAATATCAGGCTATTGTCTTAAAAATGAACCAATTTTCATAGTCTCTAGGTACACCAAATACATTATTTGGTGATTTGGGTTTTGGGGTGCTTTTTCTTTTTTTTTTTTTTTGCTATACAAATATGCATTTGATGTATTATGTAAAGATGTGATCTTACACAGCATGAGTTAACAGAAGATCTTGTTTTACATCATTATACATTTATCTTGATGCCGCACTGGAACACCTCCTTCAGCCCTTTCTGGAGTACTTCTTGAAGCAGTTGTAACTACAAACGTAGGCTAAGCATTTCTGTAATCTTAGTGGAAAAGCAAAGACCAAACTAGAATCTTCAATTTACCTTCTGCTTAAAACCTTTCCTGTACATTTTCCATAGATCAAGAGAACCCTGAAAACTGGCAGACCAGGGAAAACAAGGTAATACATGGCAAGTGATACATTAGCAAGAATGAAGCTTCCCAGGCAGCATAAAGCTCCGTCCCCTTGTTCCTCCCTCCATCACTCAAAAAACTTCTTTCCCAGAGCTCTTGGAGAACAGGTGCATATCTCCCATGGCACACATATTCAAGAGAAGTAAGGACTGACAAGCGACCTGCCTGCCACACAAGTAGAAAGCTTTCTGATTAGCTGCTAAAAATTGTCTCAGAAGTCAGAAACAGTTAACAATTAGCCCAGAGAGTTACAGAGAATGAGAAGGGGGTTATGAAACGGGGCCCTGCCTGACTGTTGCAAAATGTGTAATACTTAAAAATTTTCTTAAGGAAGGATGTTCTTTGATGTTTGGTCTTTGTACACTTTCAAGCCTAATCAACCAGAAAGGAGATTTAAGCCGTGAAACAGCACAGCTAACAAGCCCTAAGTGAAGTCCAAGTGTCTTTCTTAAAGTTTAGGGCTGGACACGCTTCAGTGATCTCAGACCTAGGGCGAGGCTAACAAAGCTTGGGGAGAAGGATGTACCACTGATAGTGAGCAGAAAGAATGCAGAATTTATGGGCCACAAAGACATTTGGCAGAACTCCCAAGGTAAGTAAGAAACTTAATAAAGCCAGCAACTGTGCTGAATCAGCTCGACTGGACAAAAGGGAATTCTGGCAGGTGGAGATCACGGCCACCGACTCATGAACCACCGACCCCAGAAACCCCCTGACTCCAAAACAGAGAAAAACTGAGCATGCGGATTAATTAGCGTGAGAGACTCATTAACCAACAGAAGATAGAATACTAATTAACAAGAGAACTATGTAACTTGTAGCCAACGAACACGAATTCCTTTGTTTCCTAAAATGTATAAATAGTGAAAAGTTTTGATAGCTGTTGTGCTTGATTTGTGGAAACCTCCGCCTTGCGTCCTGAGCGGAACAAACAGTGTCTCCTTGCGCCTGTGTTTAGAGGGCTCCTTAAAGTCGGCACCGTCACTTCTCCCACTGGCTCACCCCTCTGCTCCTCCTGACCGCCCGGTCTTTCACTCCTCGGGGAAGGAGGGAGTTTGGGTGTTTTTCCCACGCTGCGCGAGACCACAAACACAAGGAGGGCTAATTGGCCTTTTTTTTTCCCTTCCCCAAAAACGAGGCGCGCGGGCCACCTCTGGCAAGGACGGAGGAGCCCCCCAGAGCACAGAGCCCGGCGCGAGTGGGGCACCGGCTGCGCGCGCCCGGAGCGGCTGACGGGCAGAACCCGCGGGGACGGACGGCGTGGGAACCTCAGGCAGCTCCTTCCCTTCCCTTCCCTTC
>VZTE01004781.1:1432790-1448752 GCA_013397775.1 Eulacestoma nigropectus
CCCCCCCCCCCCCCTCCCGTCCCGGAGGGGATCCCGCCGAGCCCCCGGGCCCGCGCTCGCGCCACTCACGCGGCAGCTGTAGGCGTGGTCCCGCACGTGCGCCGCGTGCCGCGAGCGCGGGTGGCGCGCGTGGCCGCGCTCGCACACCAGCAGGTGCCGCGGCGCGCGCCCGAGCTGCGCCGGCAGCATCCCGGATCCCGCCCGCCCGCCTTCCTCCTCCTCCTCCTCCTCCTCCTCCTCCTCCTCCTGTGCCGCCGGCCGGGAGCGGCCAGACGCGGCGAGGAGGGCCGGGAAGGGGCCGGGCCGTGAGGTCACGTCCGCCGGCTCCGGCGGCGCAGCTGCTTCCGCTGTGGAGGCGGCGGAGGTGCGGTGGGCGCTGTCGCCCGTGCCCTGCCCAGCGCCGGCGGCCGCTCGGGGCTCTCGGTCCCTGCGGGCTCTGAGCAGCCCCGGCACGACTCGGGCACCGACCCCGCAGGGGCTGGGTGTGCAGCTGCTGAGTGCGCGGTGGTTCAAGCACGGCGGTGCTTCAGTGCCCGGAGGGAGCACAGAGGCTGGAGAGGGATCTTTTCCAAGAGCCTGGAACGACAGGACAAGGAGCAATGGCTTCAAACTGAAAGAGGGTATTCTTAGATACTGAGAAGTTTTTTATTGTGAGGGTGGTGAGGCACTGGAACAGGTTTTCCAGAGAAGTTGTGGATGCCCCACCCCTGGAAGTGTTCAAGGTCAGGTTGGATGGGGCTCGGAGCATCCTGGTGTAGTGGGAGGTGTCCCTGCCCATGGCAGAGGGGATGGAACTGGAAGATCTTTACTGTCCCTTCCAACCTAAACCGTTTTCTGATTCCCGAGTAGCCCTGCAGGCTGAGACAGGCCCCGCAGGTCCTGAGGGGCTGCACTGCAGGGCCCCAGGGCACGTCTGACGGGCTGCTCAGGTACGCAGGCTCTGCACAAGAGCCAGAGTAGGACCCTGCCTCGGATGTGTTGTGTTGTCTCACCGCTCGTTCTGTACATTGTATATTTCACACGAAGCATACACAAAAATTCCGGCTTTTCCGCCTTCCTGCAGTGTTTCTTTTGCCGGTCCGCTGGCTTCATGGCTTCCAATTTAATTTGAAACGGCACCAAGCAACTTTGTGGGTAGTTGCTGTTTCTGTACCCAGCACAGCCACTGCTCCAGCGCTTTTGGCTCGTCAGGCTGACTCAGCCCCCGCTGTGGCAGGGCACGTGCTTTCCAAGTGCCCGTGTGCCGGGGTGGCACCGGGACACGGCTGCTGCTGCTCCGAGCTCGGTGGTTTGTGCCCTGCATCGCGGGAGACCGGCGGGAAGCTGCGCCTCAGGCGGCCACTGGCTCGTTAACGCTGTGGAGGGGGGCTGAATTCTGCACTGCCTCTATAAATCGGATTGATCGGATTATTATGAATCAAAAAAGGGTGTGTAATCACAGTAGCCTTCTAATTGAAAGCATGCAAACGCTAATGGGGAAGGAGCTACGTGATTAATGCCAGTTGTTATAACACCCGCAAGCAGAAGCCTCTGTGGGCAGACGAGCCTCGCACTGCGGCGATCAGAAAGCCTGTGCTACGAAAGGGGTGAAAAGTTCAAGCCTCTGATCAATAAGCCCAGAGAGTCGGGCAGGAAATTTCAGCTATACTCAAAGCAGCATGTGGAGGGGTTTTTACTGTTTGTTTGATTTGATTTTTTTGGCGGGGGGCTGCTTTTGTGGGGTGTGTTGGGGCTTTTTAATGAGCTTCTCTATGCTAATACAATTTATGCTTTCTGCTGGGGATATGAATGGATGGGAAGAGAAGTGAGGAAAAAATATGTCGGGGAAGGGTCAAGAGAGTGAAGATTCATGGTTGCATATTCAGTGTTAAGTCAGTATTTAATGGATTCTGGCAGGAGTGTAGTTCACTGCAGCACAGTGGAGCACTGAAGGATTAACATCACTGTTCAGTCACTTTGGTTCATATGTCAGGCAATTAATTTTAACCCACCCTTAGTCATAGATATTGGCTGTCCTATTATAGAGTGAGTGTGTTTTAGAGAACTCCCTGAAGATACTGAACTACATTAAATAAACCCACTTAGAAGTCCAGTAGTTTGTGCTGTAACAGAGAATTTCCCTATCTTTAAATGAGACATGAATCACATATATATAGATATATGTGTATGTGTGTGTGTGTGTGTATGCTAGTTGTTGGTTAATGCTGACATTTTTATAGTGGTTGTTAAGTTTTCTGAGTAATTTGGTATGGGATTTCTTTATATTGTAAAAAAAAACACCAAAACAAAAAACTTTTAAACTTTAAATAATTTAAAGTGTAAAGCTATCACAATTTTCCCAAGTATTTCAAACCCATGACAGGGAAATGCAGTTTTACAGCAATTCAGTTTCTGCATGCTTAAAGACAGTTACAGGATATATAGCAAAGAGGAAAGGATTGCCTTGAGGCAACCTGTGGTAATAGGTCGGAATACGGAAGGATCTCTCAAAGACTTCCTGGGACTGGTGAAATTTGATTCTGATTTTGTATAAAATGACTGATTTTGGAAAGAAAAGTCTGATCTTCACATTATGTACAGTATCTCTTTTTGTGAAGCCCAGCTGCTGCTTGCGTGCACCTTTTTTCACTATGGAAGAGCGATCTTAACTGCTGGATTTTCTGATTTAAAAACCAACATTATTAATACCTAGTTTCATTAAATCAAATCTAAACAAGTATTTGTCACAGCCTTTTAAAATTGGTTTGTGTCTTTAAGATGAATCAAAGTATTTTCAATCACTGTGTTTTCTTTCTAAAATAGTGTTGACTGTTGACTGCAGAAGAGGAGGAAGGAAGTTGTCTAAATCTTTTAACCTTGGCTATTATAATTAGTACTCAGCAAAACAGAAACAAACAGGTACCTCTGGTGCTGTGTTTATCTAAAATTCATAAAATTCATAAGACTGAAAGCCAGCAGTTTACTTGATCGGTGTCAACTGGTTTTTTTCATGGAGGAAAGTGGAAGGATGGTGAAGATGTGGACAGTGCACTTTATACACTGTTTTTTACACACTTGAGTCCGTATGTTCAGAGCAGTGGTGGACTGTAAAAAAGGTCCCACTCAGACTTGTTCTTCAAGGGGCTTACAGACAAAGCTCTGCCAAGCTACTCCCCAAAGCAGCCGTTCAAGCCAGGAAGATTAGTGAATGCTAACCATGGACCAAATTGTTGGATTTGGTTTAAAATGCCATTAAAAACCCTCAACCAACCAACCATCTGATCTGTTTTTCTTAGAGTTAGACCCCCCTGTAATCTGGGAAACCTCATACTCACTCAATTTTGTGGTATTACAGTGGTAGAAGAAATGAGGGCGATAATTCCTCCAACAAGGTTCTGGGGAGCAAGAGTGTGTTTCATCTATATTCGAGCAGGGTCATCACCTCCACTTGCCTCCCAAGGATCAGATTTCATCAGGGCCCTGCATGGTACTGGGGAATTTTCATGCACTTTCTCTCTCCTCCTAAACAAATCAATTGTCCCTCACATTATGGCTAATATGAGACACATGTACTCTGTTTTCTATTCACACTTCCTTGCAGTAGGTAACAAACTGTGGCCATGGTTTCCCCTTCATCTTCTGGGAAACATCCTAGGGAACACTTCCACACCCACCTCGACCTTCCATGGGCAATAAATATGTGTCCTTCTCCTTGTCCCATAACAAATGGGTAAAATGCTGCATTTTCCATTGCTAAGGTCTCCTCTCCTGGTGTGACAGATAACAGGCACCATTTCCCCTCAATCTGAATAACCAATTATCACGATCATGTTAAACTCACTGTAGCAATTTTGTTCTCAATCTGTACATAATTTTTCTAGTTACATGAGTTGGTGTGCTAAAGGATATTAACCGTCCTTGCAGAAATTGTCTTGATAATATCTTTAGAACATTTTATTTCTAGTAACATTGGTGCTGCTCCTGAGACTGCAGCAGATCACACAGTTACTTTAATACACCACCATGAAGATACAGAATGCAATGCAAAGAGAAAATAAAACTAAGCACTCCTTCCTGTCCACACCTTAAAAAAAAGAAAAAAAAAAGGCAGCATGGAAATTTGAAAGTAGGGTGCATTTTCTCTTAAGATCAGTGCGGAGTACTTCTTTCCTATCACAGCTCAAACTTCCAGACTGCTTCAAGGAGAGGATTTGCCATTCCCACCAATAAATCAGTAATATTTCTTGTACCTGTTATTGTTCATTCTTTTGTGTGTTACTGCATATTGTTAATAAGTATTGGGATTGCAAGGCCACTGGCATTTTTCTCCCACTAAAGTTTTTCTCTGACACCCCCAAATCATAAAAGGTCCTGTGCTGCACTTCACACCAATCTTGTGTGGGGTTGGCTGTAGCTGTTTCCACCGAGGATGGATACCAAAGTTTGGCCCTGCAAGTTTAACACAGTAAAACTTCAATCATCCTTTTGCAATGTGACATCAGAGCCACGTGGTTGCTGGTTTCAAGCACAGAGAAGCTGAAGATGGTGCCAGCAGAGGAAGAAAGCCACAGGGAGAGGAGCCTGTTCTCTCAGCCAGCTGGAAGCCTGTTTCTTTGTGGCTGGGTGGTGAGCAGCCACCCTGCCTGCACACAGGTTCTCAAAAAGCAGTTACTGAAGTGCCTGGATTCGTGATTTCTCTCTAATATTATCTGTGAAATCAAGCTACAGAAACTGTGTAGTAATTTAAAATAACCCAAGATTAAAAAAAAGACCCAAACCCTCAAACAAACCAAAACCACATTCCCTGGTAAGAGTAGTATTTCCAGCAGGATTTAAATGTTTGGGGACCAGTGTGGCGTTATCAAAAGTTTAAAAATTAAAATTGTACATTTCATTCATTTGAGCAAGATTCAAACTTTCAGTCTAGTAATACCCTAAAAATATTTTCTCTGCCCTCACCTTCCAACTGTGCTAATGTTAAACTGACTCATAGGAACAATGGAAGCAAGTTTTGTTCAGGAAGTATTTAAAAGACTATGTGAAGGTTAACGATCAAATTAATGTAAATACACACATATATATGACTATAAACACATGAGAGTATATTAGAACACAGAAGAACAGATTAGAGTATAAACATAGAAGTGTGTATGTATATATGAGTTGAAGCCATAACTACACACATGAGGTTATCTTTCTCCTCTGGTCCCCATGATTTTGAAGACTGAAGGCCTCCCAAGCACCTTTCCTGGGAAGTGCACACAGTTAAGATGCAAGTACACTGTTCTAGTCTGTTTTCCTTTTTCTATTTTTTTTTCCCTAGAATGTTCGTACTCACATTCTCATTTACTGTTTTTTTCTATCTTCTGGTTTTTTAAGTTTTTGTGGGTTTTTTTTTGGTTTTTTTTGGTCCAGAATGACTCTGAGGTCTTTTTATTTCTTTTTTTAAGCCCCTATTTCAAATGAAATATTAAAAATACTACCTTGAAAAAACAGCAATCTTGAATGTTGGTTTAAACCTAATTTTTTGTGAATTTAAACAATTCTATTTTCTATAAATACAATTTTATCCAAATAACTGGGGAAAATGTGACATTTCCTCTGTTATTTTTTCATGCCTAAGTGTTTGAAAAAAAATTTTGAATAAAAGCTCTGCCACTGCAAGTTGGCTCTTTACCTGTACAACCCATTCACAGGAAATCAGCTGCTGATTGCAATGATGGGAAGAAAAATTATTTTCATCTTTAGATGAAAGTCTTTAGAACTGCTCTCTGTATTCTGCCTGCTAGCACGTTGCACTCAGATTAACTTCTTCCTGAAGTTACTGCTTTATTCGGGAACATGTTAAGGAACAGGCAAACCTTTGTACCTGCCTGGATTTTTGTTTTAGGCAAAAAATCCAGACAAAAAATTGTACCACCCATTAAATCAAGAAAACAGCAAAAAAAGGATCAGTGTGAAGACACGGCATCTCAAATAAACTTTTAGACTTCACTGGTTGCCTGAAAGATGAGAGCTCTTTGCAGAATGTACTGAAAGGTGACCTCACTGCTTTTATCCACTGCACTTAAATGTGATAAATAAAGAAGGTGAGTTGCATCTTGTTGCAGCTGAGTGACAAAACTTTATGGGTCTTCCTGTTCTGTAACATGAATCAAGAAATGATGACTACATGGATTCAGTTGTAAACCACAGTGATAAGACACCCCCCTGAACATATGCCAGGAAAGAGACATAGAATTTTGCACAGAGTCATTAATCTTCAAATTTGAAACTAAGGCTTCAGAGTTAAATAAAAACACTCTGCATTTGGCCAAGATAAACATTTTGCTCTTGGAGTGAGAAGGAAGTGATTTCTGTTGGGGAATGAATGCATCCTTCCTGTGGGAGAAATAAGAAATGCAATTTTTTCTTCATTTGCCAGGATAACTAGAAAACAGTATATAAAATTAAGTGAAATTACATGCAATCTTCAAGGACAATGGGTAAAAAAAAACTGCAAAGGAGAGAAAATTACTCTTGAAATAGGTCTTTGAGGTAATTTAGCTTTTTTTAATCACTGAATCCATTCAATAGTCACAACGAACACTCTTGCTCAGTTCATCAGTTCATTAATCTCCCTTGGCTGTTAAGTTGCTCCTCCTCATGTCTCCAGCCTTATTAATAATCCATGAGATAACTAAGGGCTCAAAATATTGGTTCCTTAAGACTGGTCTGGCTAATCTTGATCTTGTTGAGTTATCCTTAGATTTGCAAGTTAAATGCTCGGATGGAAAGGGTCTGGTAGCACTGCTTATCTGATTAGGAAATAGTGGTATGTAGGGGAGAGGGACATTAACTACCAGAAATCAAAGCAACAAGTCCAGTGGGATGAGTGGACAGTGATCTACTTACTGCTGTTGGGAAGAGCAGTGAATACTTCCTGTTCACTTTAACTGTGCTCATGCACTTCTGTTTCTTGGATGGGAGATGGAGCAGGGTGTGAATAGCACTACTTCTTCGAGAACATCTTTATTTTGAAAACAAAGTGTCTTCTTTCAACTGAATTGTTTTTGAACTCCTTACAGTGTGACTTGTTCTTGAAGTATTTTCAAACTGAACTGAGTCCTTCTGCTTCACTGAATAAAAAGATAAACAACTCAGTTTTGGCACCATTAGGTTGCGTTCACAGTCTATCATATTACAGAGACATTAGAAAAGATGTACCGAATCATGGAAGTAGCAGCCTTTAAATGTCTCCTCAGTTTGGTAGTGAAAAGAAATAGGAGACATGTGGGATTTGTCTTTTTGTTTTAGTTGGATATGAAAATGGAGACAGAAGCAGAGTTACAGCAGATTAGTAGTCCAGATACCAGCAAAGGAAACATATTTTGCTAAACTTATTCTTAAATATTTACTGCATGAAAATGTATTGAACTATGTATTATCTGCAGATGTCTTGTAAAAGGAACTGCTCTGAATCATGCCAAGCCAGTAGGAACAAGAAGTCTAAAAGAACTTTATTAAGGTTGCAATTCCAATTCATGGTGATATGAATCATGATAACATTCTTTAGTAAGGTTTTAATGCCATAATCACATACTACTTACATGGCTCGAGGACTTGGACTTCATTTTCTTCAAATTACAAAGAATGCAGGAAGGGAAGGGATGGTCCTGCCATGGAGGCAGGTGATTTTCTAGCCTGAAGGGACTAAATTTTATTGCTGCTCCTGACATTAAGCACCTGGCAGTGCTATGAAAATTGCTCAAACTAACTTGGCTACCTAATGCATATTGATAACTTTCTACCCCAATAAACCAAGCAGTCAGATTCCAGAGGTACTGAGTTCTAGCTGAAATCAAAAAGAGTGATGCGCTGAGTCCATGAAAAATCTTCTATTCTCATAAGAATTTCAAAAGTCAAGTTGCACACTTCCACAATGAGCACTTAGAATGAAAGGACACTTTTTACCTTGACCTCTCCACAGCTCAGCTCTCTAATGCTAAAAATCAGGAATACTTCATCTCACAGTAGTCTACTGTTTCTGACACACTTGAAGATACTGTGGTGCTGAGCACAGTGGAGGATCCCGTGAGGAAATCCCATCACGTCTCCAGAGCAGGACTGGAATACTGTTCAGTAAGTCAGGCCCGCAGCTACACTTTGAGCATTGTGGAGGAAAGCAATGACAACACCATTGAGTAGCTGTCTATCTTGTGTGCTTAATGAGACAGTCTTGAAAGAAAAATGGCCTAAAAATGCATAATTAAAAGCTCTAACCTAAATGATGGGCTCAAAAAAATAAAAAAGGGCTGCATTAAGGTTATAAAGGCAATACGACTTCAGGCAATTTTTAGTGTATTGATGCTTGAATCTATATTCCCATCATTCTTTTAACATGGATTTTTTTGTGGATAATTAATACTAGGCTCTGTTCTTCTCTTTAGAAAAAAAGTAATGATACATTGATTTGATGAAATGCAGCATATTGTCCATTGAAATTTGGGCACTAAAAAAGAGTAGGCAAAGTGTATTTTATTTACCTGAGTTTGCAGGACAAGTTTTAAATGTATCTGTGTTTAAGAATGCTGTTGTTTAGCACAAACTTGGACTAGGTTCATGTCTTGAGAGAAATTGCCATGGGTTCTTGAAGGAGCAGTAGCAGACATGAATTTGTGCATGAAAGTAAGCACAGAACTTCAGTGGCTCCACCTAGTATAATCTACCCAATTAGGTTTATATTTTACAATGCTTATAACATTTTATAACATCAGCTTGGGGGAACATGTCTCCCAATCCCACAAAGCAGTGACTTTGCTGAAATCACGTATGCAGACACTTAGAATTAAATACTTGCTAAAATTATTTGTAAGCTTAGGTCCAGTTATTTTACCTGACCACCAGCATCACTGCAGTTTGTTCAGCAATTCTTTGCAAATAGTAATGATAATAATAGAAACTTTTATATGACAGGTCCAGCAGCAACCCTGACTTCACGTTCACACACCTCCTCCTCCTCCTTCATCCTTTAACCAGCGATTCCTTTCTTCTCTTCTCCCCACCCCAGGCTGCAGCAGGTCACCTCTTAAAGTGTGCTAATGCACTCTTTCATGTTTGTTAGATTACTACCCTTACAGGATCATGTGTGACTTGCCTTGAAAGGCTTCAACTCTGATTTACTTCAAATAGAAAGTCCTGGCTTTAGAATGGTTTCCAATTTTAAAATGTTAGATAACTCTGCTTCCATTTGCAGGACAGGTGATCTTTTACATGCTATGTAAATTTTTCATTTTGTTGCTGGAGAGGAATGTATTTGCGATCAGATGAAATTGAAAAGCAATGACAATCAACCACACCACCAGATGGAGCTTCTTTTCTGCCTTTCCTGCTGAAGGTGCTGAAGCTGAGGAACTGAACTCACTGGGACTGTGGGACTTTAACTGTTTTTATAGTCAATGAAATAGAAAACTCTATTTTTATTTCTGGTGATGGAGGACTAAGCATCTCTGCATTCATAAATGGCTATTTCAGCAATTTTTATTTGTATACTGTTAATGACAGCTATTGTGCCAGTCCTTTGCTTTTACAGGGCTAGGCTCTATAATGCAGTCCTGTTTCTTGTTCATGCACTTGAGAGTTTTCAAGTACAGGGTCACTTATTAAAATGGCACATTAATATTAAAAAAGCACGTATTTCTACTCTTTTTTTTCTTTGCTACTGTCAAAATTATTAACATTCTTTATCCAGCCCACTACATAATCTGTTTTATTCACTGAAATTCAACTCTCAAGTCTTCTTGTGTGCTTTTAGCTGTACTGTATTGTGTTACAGATTCCTAGTTGCTGGTTTATATATACATCAGCTGAAGTTATGATGTTCATAAGTCATGAGAATCGATATAAATGACTGTGATAAACATTCTCTCTCTTTTACAGGATATACTCTATCAGATACCTGTTTTGCTATCTGGTATCATAGCTGAACAATTGAGAACAGACTGTAACTGAGGCAGTCCTGTAAAATGCAGAGAGACAGGGTTGAATTTATTCATTTTCTGACAGCGTGAAAACACACACATTCAAGCCAGCAAATTTTAATGTAGCGTTTATACAGCAAGATTGCTTGGAAGCCTATTCCCATTTTAGCCCAAGAAATGGGACTGACGTACAACTTACCCAGCTGCGGCTGCTGGACTGAAAAGGTTGGCCTGCATTTGCCAGGAGTTATTAGAACAGGGGATATTGCACAACTCTGTTTTCCCAAGGGACAGGGAGGTATCTGAGCTGATGAGGTCAGGTTAGCGTTCCATTGTGCCACGTCAAACACAACTCTAAAGACCAGCAAGGTTTTGCCAGCCAACGTCATGAAGGTCCTTCTGACCAGCTGGCAAATTCTGTTGTCCTGGGAGAGACCAAATGAGTTCGTGCCACTATTGATTTTGAGTGAGCTATGCGCCTTGCTGCTTGTAACAAAGGCAAACACAAAAAGACGGAACAGAATTAATGTGGGTACAAGTTCATGTTGTTTTCCATTTTCATGTTGCATTTCCAATGAGTAAAAAAATCTAATGCCATAGAGGAGGAAAAAAGGAGGGGGGGAAAATGTAACGACTCAGACATCTAATGTTCGTGTGCTAACAGCTCAAAAAGGTGATCTAGAGATGTGTTGTTTTGTCATGTTCTATATCCTTTCCATTAGTTAATTTTGGAGGGTATGTCAAGCATTTGGAATTTCTGAGTGTCCTTAGACAAGAGGTAAACATTTTCTGTCTGAATAAGTTTCCTTACAGAATTTTAAGAAGACCTTGGGTTTTGTTTTCCAAAGGCAGGCTGCTAGGTGGCAGGGCAGGAGCAAAATCCAGCAACTTAAGATTAAGAAGGCAAGAAAAAAAATTAATTATTTTAATACCTTAGCAATAGTTTTTGGGGTAGAATACCCTTTATATTAACCTACTCTGGATAAGATTGAGCTTCTTCCTCACTGAAGTCCCAAGCAGTATACTAGCATAATGTAGGGCAAGAATTTGATCAAATTATACTTTTCCTAGATTGGAAAAAAAACCCCAAAACAACCAAACAAAACCCCACATAAACATAGAGGTTTCACATGTGAGAACCCAGATCCTAGTGTTCATCAGAAACTTTTGAAAGAGATGCGGTTCTGCAACTTTCTGGAGATCCACATTAAAACAAACAAAACCCATAAAACAAAACCCTTTTCAACTCCTATGCTGTGAATACACTTTGGAAGCTGAAACCATTTTTTCTCACTGGTAATCTGAACTTTTTCTTTTCAGAGACTGTTTATTTGAGTTAAACTGTTGAAATGCAACAACAGTCTGTAAGGAAGGCAGGATGACAACATGTACATGGGAGGGGGTTTTTATCATCATATAATCTACTGATTAAAAGGCTGACAAATGGCTTAAGATTTTCAGTGTACCACATGAATATAAAAAGTTTAGATAAATACCTTATAAACACCAAAGATGTTAAATCAATCTTGACACCTTTATGAACCACAAGATCAAAGCAATACTTCAGAACCTTAGTGAATGGAAAGTTTTTTGTGCAACATGGTTTTGTCACAGTTAATGCCAATTTCATTCTGAATTTAGAATCCTTTTTGCCATTACCATATATTGTCATGAAGAATGGCCTTGATTTTATACCAGATGCATGGAAATCTTGGACCTACTGAAATCAGTGACAAAACTCCACCTTCAAGGAGGTCAGCATTTCACCCAAATTAAGGGATATACCTTGCCTTACTGCCTAAGACTTGGTATTAGTAATTGAAAAGGATATTCAACCTCGTTATAGGAAACACAGCCATTGCTGTAGTTCGGGAAAACTGAATAAGTGTACTTTCATGTATTTAAAGTAATCTCATTAGGAACATCAGATGAAAATCTGCTGAGACACAAGAAAAACTACACAGCAGAGATCTCTGAAAGTGCTGTCTGAGAGACTCAAATCTCTAAAGGGTTTTGCTTGCTGGGCATCCTGCAGATATTAGATTTAAATCTTTGTATGTAAGATTTGGAAATTAAAGTAATCACTTCCATCTATTTGTTTCCATTTCAGTACCTTTCCCATTACGGACCTAATGCATGCCTTTTTGAAGTACAGCTGCGTGGTTTTCCTGCATAAAGAAGAAAATTAGGTCTAACTTCTGAATAATTTCTATGCATAGTGGTATAGATCCACTGAGTTTTTCATTCAGTGTTTGACCATCCTCATAAACATAGTAAACTGAAATTCCATCCTTATTAGAAACATAGAGAAGCTAGAATTTCATATGGAATAGGGAGCATCTTAATTTTTTTTAATAACTGAGGAGGCTATTAATATCCTCACTGGCATTTTTGTACGAGAAACATGACTTAAAACCGGGATGAAGAGCTACATAATTTTCAAAGCAAAGCAAGAATATTGTTTGAACAAATGCTACTAACATTCGAAAAAGGTGGTATTAATTTTGTGTGTGAACTGTGATAATCCCTGCCTATTTCTAAATCCCTGTAAACTGTTTCATAGGGCTTAGGAGTTAGGATTCATTCACATTTTCTGACAAGCTATTGCCATGGGAGATTTTTTTCAGAAAACAGATAAGTAGGAAATTGGAGAGATCTGGCATATTTGAACTAGGTACATCCAAAAGTTGAGTACTTTTCCCTTGGACTTACTGGAAAATCTGCTAGCTTTGGGTTTGAAAGTTGAAGGTAACATTAAAAGTGCATGAAAAGAAATTATGAACTGTATTTGAATGGGTTTCTGTTTTACATTGTGTGGTTGAGCTGAATCCACAGAATCCTCCAGTTACTTGACTCTGGGTGTCTGCAAACAAATATTTTCATGTTAATTTTCTGTTCAAATGATGACAACTTATTGATCCAAGCAGCTTGACCAATTCATCAAGCCCAATATCAAACATAGCTTCAAGCCAAAATCCCTGATCTAATGAGTCGTGAGGAATACATTCCCATGCAATCATAGTGAGAATTGAAAAGCAATACCATGGATTGCTTACCAGTGATTTTCACATTCCTTTTTTTAATGTCATTTTCAGCAATCATCTTAGGATAAAAATGCTTCTGCAAAATGTGTGTGCTGATTGCAGGAAGGGGTCAAGGTGGGCTGTTGTGAAACAAGAAGCAGGGAAATGAAAGAAAGTGCTGTGTTGATCCTGTGTGTAGTTGATAACCCTAAATATATCTGGTCCAAATTCAGGGAATGCAAAAAGCCTCATGGCTGCTAATAATGCTACCTCTCTTTTACTAGGAAATCCCTCTGCTTTTATCACAATATTTTCTTTAATAACAAGTGTGGTAAACAGTACTTAGAACCCTGAGACCCAGGTTGCACCATTCCTTTAGGAGAAGCCATTTAAAAACTCATCAGAGAACACTAAATGCCTCCTTAACTAATGTCCTCTGCCAGGGTTTGTTGTGTAGTTGAGCATCTGTTCTAAAGGTTTACCTGATTTTAAATTACTCCTTTCAAAATGGTAGCAATTGATTCCCACTTAAAATATGAGTTTGTGTGCTGTTAACTGCCTGATTTTAATTCTTTTCCTGCAATATGGATTCATGTTGCCTTAACTGCTTTTGCTTATTTTCTATGAATTGTAGTTCTTTTTGCAGGCCTGTCTCCCAGAGTTATGGAACATATAAAAAATCTGTATTAATTGCTACCATATTACTTAACTTTTATCAATATTTACAGTTGTTTTCTCTTTTTGCTCTCCCTTATTTTGCTTAAACCTTTCACATTACTCTGAAATTTCTAGTAGTCCAAATGGTTTTGCCTTATGAGCAAATGGCATAATTTTTTCCCTTTGCTGCTTAAAACATTTGTTAATGATCTGGCAAGCTGGGATAGCTTCCACATGAGGAAGTAAGGGCTGGTTTCTTCATTTCTGCTTTTCTCACCATAAAATAGATAATACTTCAAGAAAGTAAAGTAGCAGTGTTGTATTTTAAGTAAGGGTTCTTGAACATATTTTAAGAACTAAGCACCCTTATCCTGCACATCTTCTATTCATTTTTCTTCTTTCCAGCTTGGTAATTTGAGGTCCCACAAGCCTCAGATAGGTGAGTGAGGAGGTCTCCCTTCCAGGCACAAGTAAGAAAGTGATTGCAACCTGTTTTCATCACAGTGGATATTACTTAACCAGGAGAGTGTTTGGGAGAGACCCAAAATTTCTGCCCACTGCTCTCTGTTAGAGACACCAGCAGGTTGGGAGTGATGATGAAAGAAGGTGACACCAGCACCTTTGCTGCCATGTCCAGGAAGAGCACAGTTGTGTTCCTTCTTCCTGTGCTGCACCACAGAGCTCAGCTGAGTAACTCAGGGCCACGGTCTGTGGTTTAGCACCATTAAGTTGAGGCTGGTTGGTTCAAAGCACTGATGTGGTGGCACACCAGCTCCCTCGGAGCGGACAAGGCAAAGGAACACTCCCAGGAAGGGTTTAGCCAACAGCTTGCCAAACGTGGCAGCTCCCAGCAGAGCTGGTGATGAGCAGTTGATGGTAAACTCCTGCTCATCATGTTTTCCATTAGCACAGCGGGCACCAGCCAGGATGTTTGTCCTTCGTTCCTCTTCTTACAATGCCCTAAACCCAACGACAAACAAACATTGAGTAGTCAGATTATCTGGCACTTCTAAGGAACTGCTCGCAGCTCAGCTCTTCCGTCAAGGCATAGCAAGAACATCCTCACAGCAGTGTCTGCTAAGAAAACTGTTTGGTGATGTTTCTGCTGCTTTGACATTTGTTCCTCTGCGAGACCCAGACTGCACGCTCAGTTGAACTGCAGTGTATTCAGTCACACTGGGAAGCTGCTTTTTGGCAACCAGACTGATGCTAAAAATAAAACAACCTATGCAAAACAAACAGAAAACCTCCTTGCTAAATCCATAGTGGGAGTATGTTGCTTCAAAAAGTACTGGGTTGTTTGCGTATGCTTTTTGGTGTCTCTTCCATGAGAAAAAGAATGGAGGGAAGTTTAATAATGTATTATTTTTGCAATCATCCGTGCAAATCGCCCCAGGCAATAGCTGTGGCATGCACAAAGTATAGAACCAAGTTTGAAAACTTCTCAGATATGGACCTCATTCTACTTATAAAAACATGTTGTTATAAGGATGCTGTTTACTATGTGTCATGCCTATGAAATAAAACTGGGAGGGATTCTACTTCTCTTTACTTAAGGGGCAAAGCCTGTATTTTCGTTTTCCCTTCTTGATTTTTTGTCTTTAATTGGAAACTTTGGAGATAGCCTGATCTTCTAAAAGGGTGTTTGTGCACACGTGTGTGCCTCCTGAGCCTTTGGACTTGATTTTACACAAGTAACAGTACAGTTAGTACCGGGTGTGGGTAAAAAATAGAGATTTGCTAACAAAACATATCGTACTTTAAAAAGCTAATGCCTTTGGAGTTTTTTTTACCTTTGGGGTTTTGTCCTCGAGCTCTAGTCTCAAAGATTTTCTCTGCAGTTTGGATGGGTGGAAACTGATTAACACACAAAAGCCGGGGGGTCTCACAAACTCCCAGCAGCAGACGAGGGCCGCTCATGGGCAGCACCCAGCCCTTCTTACGCCCGGGCCGGCGGGGAGGGCAGCGGCTCAGCCTCGGTCCCGAGGGGCCGCTCAACTCCCACCGCCTCCCGTTCCCTGCATGGTTGGAACTCCTCGGTGATACCGGCCTGGGGCTGGGGGGTCCTGCTTAATCCTGAGCCTCCGGGCTCTTTCTTCGGGGAACCTCCGACGGGTGGAAGCCTAAATAACGACGAAGGTGATGATGATAATAATAACAAAAATTAATTCTAGTAATAACGAAGCTTGGTCCAGCAGCCCACGGCCGAGCGTTCTCCCCCGGCCTGAGTGTGCGGGGCGGGGCGGCGGGGGAATTCGGCGGGGCTCCTGTCCCCGCTGCCCCTCTCTCCTGCAAGCCCGTAAAACACCGAGCGTTGCTCGCTGCTCGCTGCTCCGCGCCCTGG
>VZTE01004781.1:1450095-1497717 GCA_013397775.1 Eulacestoma nigropectus
TTTTTTTTTTTTTTTTTTTTTTTGAGAGAGAGCAAGGAGACTGAGTAGCGTGGCTGCTCAGCCTAGCGTAGGCTTTGCTTTTCCCCACTTGAAGTGAATTTTTGAGGTCTTGATTTGGGCTTGACTCCACTTACCCGATTAGTCAGAGCACTCGTGTGAAAACTTGGTGGCGTGTTCGCTACAGATCTAACTTAGGATCCCAGTTTTCTCGTTCTCAGATCCGTTTGAAAGACACAGTACTGCGACAGCAACGGTGTGCTTTGTCCTTTTTTTTGTTATTTTCTTTGAGTTCAACGTACTCCGTCACAATACGCTTCACTGTTGTGAGCACCTGTCAAACCCGTGACAGGCTTGCGTGCCCGTCCCACCTTTGCCATGGCTGCGGCGGCTCTGAGCAGCAGGCACTCTGTTTTTGGGCTGGACTGGGCTGCTCTGGTTTTTGTCGTTCAACACACTTTGACACCGCTCCCCAGGCTCGCGTGTAGATCCCGTCTGGCTAATAGCAGCCAACAGGGACTTCTGCAGAAATGTTTTTGCTTAAAATAGACTGGTGACTTCTTTTCACACAACTGACAAGTCTAAAACCGGGACGAAGGAGGAGTTAAAATACTTGCTGATGCTGTGTTTATCAGGAGAACTTTGGTAACACCTTTGAGTCATGCATTGTGAAGTAAAAGACGGTGTCCGTCTCGTACATGGTTCTGTATTTTAAGATTTGGGGAGTAGTTGCTGGTTTGGATGACCCTTCTCACTGAGGAGTGCCGATGTGATACAGAGAGGGTGTCCGCAGTAACAAATGGAAACAAATGCCTTAGTTCAGCTCTCCTTATGTTACATTTTGCACCACATTTCTCAAGTATTTATAATTTATTCAGCTTTTTTGCTACATATTTTTCTGTGTTTGTATGTTGCTGGGAAAGGACTTTGTTGTGCACACAAGCTGGACTTCATGGCGCTGGACACTTGAATTGATTTTATAGTCTTCACTCTTGCACTGCAAGCCTAGAGGTTGACTACTGCTGGTGTCCCAACTCCTGAAATTAAGCAAAAACTACCAATGCAAATGGGTTTGTAAGAATAAAAAAAAAATTTAAAAAAAGCCATAAAGCTCACCATTACACATTTTTTTTTTCTTAAATTTAGCAAAACATAGCAAGAAACTTCACACTTTTGCAACCTGGTTGTGTCCCCACCCTGTTGTCTGTGTGACCAGGGATGATCCCATCTGTAAGCAGCATTTAAGGCTGTAGCTGAAGATGACTGTTGTCCTGCCAGAGCCATGAGGCAAATTACCCTCTAAGTTCATGACAGCCCCTTGTGATGGGCGTCTTGAGCAGAGCTGGCGTGTGAGGAAGTTTTACTAGCATGGGTGGAAAATAGATGGGTTTCGGTCAAGTTTTGTTCTGGCTCTTCTGCAACTTTGACTCTGCTTGTTTCCTTTTGATACAGTAGCTGAAAACATGGGTTATTTTTTGTTAATGAAAGAATAGATAAGACATTGCCAGAATGCAGAAAACACCCTGACATGGATGTGTGGTCTTCAGTAAGACCATGGAATGTCATTTTCCTTTTTTGAAACAGAACATACCACGAGATTTCTCAGGTCTTCATTTCCTCTGAAGATGTAAAATGTCTTAAAGGGCATTATGAGGACATTAGAAAAAATAGGTTCTTTATAACATTCCCCATACTTGAGAATATTTTCAATCCCACAGCCTTTTGAGGCAGCTGGAATGGACCCAGGGCTAAAAGCAGGGGATCTGCTGGGGGAAAGACGTGGAACAGAGGGAGCTTCAGACTAAAGGTCCTGCAGTTCTGCTCATATGTGCACTGCTGCTGAAACACAGCCTGTCTTCCCTCCTCCCAAAAAAAGCCTGTACATAAACCACAGTGTGAGAATACAGCCAGAGACAAGGAGGTGTTTAATTCCTTCAGAAACCATTCTGCTGTGCAACTGTATCATTGCTTTGACAACCCACGGAGGGAAATCTCTGTGCAGGGAAACAGAAGTTGGTACTGTTGTCCTCCAAGTTACACGTGAACTCTCGCCAAAAAGGTTTTAAGGGAGAATAGTGAACTCTACTACTTCCCTACACAAGCTTGTTTTAAATCTATCATGGATTACAGGATGTTACATGGGATAACCCGGTATGAATTAGCCTTTCTTCAGATTGCTGCGTCAATGAAATAGTGTGCTCTTAAGCTGATGTGTGATCCTAACAGTGTCAAGATTGATCCTTCATTTAAGTACAGTGTAATATTTGGGATTTCTGGAGCCCATTCCTTGTTCTGTGCTTTGTTTATTAGTTGCTTCAGAGAAGAAGGAAACATCGCCAGAAAAAGGAGGGGAGGGATCTCTCCTTAACAGAATTTAAAGGAGCAGCCATATGCTGATGGTTGTGTCTGGGCAGAGGTGTGGAGCTGGTACCATGAAAAATCCTGGCTAGCTGTGCTTACTGATAGAGGGCCGGAAACGTTCTCTGGTCCTCTGTAAACATCGACATCCAGACATGTAACATTTCTGTGTGCTTTTCAGATGTGTGACCTGAAATTCGAAAAGCAAGAACGTATTTGCTGAGGCTAGACAGTAAAATCTTCTGAGTGCTTCAGAAAATCGGTGCCAATCAAAAATCCTACCAATTGTGTTAATTAAAGCACAACATTTTTGTGCTTTGATACTTGGTAAAATGCTTTTATTTGTTATTAAGAATTACTTTTTGTGAAAGGAAGGGGAAAACCTCTAGATGGGAATCAGACATACTCACTTTTTAATAGACAGTACATTTCTGTGCTCTTAAGATTTTATAGAAGCATAGATTTCCAAAGCAGGGTTCAAAGACAGCCTACTCACAGTTGTCTGTATTTTCATAGCTGAGGTTACTGAGGGCTACGGAAATGCAAGGCTTTATCAAAGATTATGCTGGACAGCAGTTGTAAAAATCCAACTGGACCGTGTGTGTACCGAAGGCTTGTAAGCCCACACCAGCAAAGCCCAGGGCTCCTGCTCCTGGTCAGAGGTTGAGACACATGGCATAATTGCAACATTATTCTCAAAGGAATATAATCAGAATGAAGTAGTTTTAGTTCTATTAAAATCTAAAGGCCGGTAGAGTACAATGTTTAGTGAAGCACTCTTCCCGTTTGGCTGCATTACTGTTAAAGTATTTCATAAAGATTCAAAGCATAACTTTTGGAGGATGTGCTCATAAACACACTCCCTCCCCTAACTTATATAAGAAATCTAAGATTTATTGCACTTCTGGAAAAACTTCAGCTCCAAAGATTTTTATTTTATGCACATTTCTGTTCCCCCACCATGGATTAGGGGAGGAATAGCTGCCAAATGGTTTTATAGGTGTATATAAATGAAAAAAGTTTAATATAGTTGAAATTCTATAGGGCTAACTGTGAAGGACATCAAAGTTAAATCTTCCTTAAGCAATTTTTTGTCATGTACACTTTTAAATTCAGCTTTAAATGATTCAGAAAAGGACTGTGAAGCTAAATTTACTTTGGTGTCATGAAGATCTGTAAGCTTGCATGAAAACTACTTCTGTTTTATTTAAAATTGGAGCTTTCAGTCAGTACTTGGAAAGTCTGGCTTCTGCTCCCATTGGCTTCCCTGGGATTTGGATCCAGCCCAAAGTACTGCAGGAAGGTAAGGGAAATGATCTAGGTTTAATTGTCCATTCTGTTCAGAGTCTTGTGTTACGGGGTTAGGATAACATGGCACTGTGATGAATGTTCATCTGTCAAGAGTTCAAAATGTGCTGTCTGTGCATGGCAGTAATTAAATCACCTTAATTGTTTTTTCATGATTCTTTCTGAGAGAGGGAAAATTACTTGCCTTGGATTAGCATATTGCCAAACACTGTTATAAATATTTATGGGGTGTACTCTTTCAATAGAAAGCCTGTACATTCTTCACAGGTCTCCATAGTTCTTTTTCTCGAACACAGAAGAGTAGTTACTTGAATGCACTAATTACCATCATTTCTCCCTCTTGCAAAGCTTCAGTAGATACTGGTTTAACAGTAAAAAAGGTAAGTAGTTTAGAAGGAAACATCTCTTGCAAAACATATTTAATTACCTCTGTAAGCTGTGGAATCTTTTTGAAGGTGCATATGTTTGTGAAACAGGTTTGAGAGTTCCAAATTTTTTCCTTTTACAGTTGTAGAAAATACAGTTTTGGAAGAATTACTGGCTTCTCTCTCTGTTTTTTTTCCTGCTTTCACATTAAGGCCTCATGCACTATTCTTATATATTAAACTACTGAAAAAAGAGAAAGTAGGAATGTAAACGCTCAGTTAAAGAGCTGCACAGCTTAGTTCTTTTTTTTATAAAGGTCGTCAAGCAAAATATTCCCAAGAGTATGAAATAATTATGCCTGTGTTAAGAATGGTGGAACAAAGCGAACAGTATAGTCCTGACTTGAATAGTGCCAGGATTTCACTGTAGATCATTATGGAAAACTCAGGAAAACAGTCAGTGCACAGCTCTTTCATGGCTCTGTTTACGCGTACGTATGGTCTGTGCTGGGTATCGGGAGAGATGCATTTATGTTCCATTACAGGAAGTAAAGTTGAGGGGCTGGTGCTTCTCCATAAAATTATTCTACCTGCTTATGTTAGAGGGTAAGAGTTTTGCTTTTAATGCCTGGAAACTTGGAAATTTTTTTTTTTTACAGAAATACCTTTTGAGAAAAGTGAGTAGTAAGTTAAAATCCTTCTTAGCCTATTTCAACATTGTATGTAAAGTGTTCACATGCTTCTCCCTTGGGTTGCTCTCCTCCTGTACCTCTGATATATCTGGGCATTTTGAAACCGTGCTTTCAACTGTAGAGGAATTTCTTGAGAGGTTGTAACACAATAGAAATGCCTGTCCTTTGAACAGTTACTAATATTAATCAAATGGTTCCTTTTTTCCTTTCAGAGCCTTGTTTCCAAGTTTATCCTGTAAAAGTAATGACAAACTTCAGTATAGGCAAACATTCAGATTTTGGTTCATACTGCTGAGGTCAATAGTTGCTAAAATGTCGAGATTGGGAAAAAACATTTTTAATATAATACAAAAGCAAACTTGTTTTGTGAAGACATTGCAGCTTTAGTAAAGATATTTATTGAGCTCTAAGGAAAAAATATATAGTTTTTACAATAGGGGACATTGTACATAAGTCATGGGATCATTCCTTTGTGTTTTAACTATTCCTGTTGTTTACACTGCTTTGACAAAATCCAACAAAGCTTCTGACAGCGTGCCAAGAGAGATTTAATGAGTATTGCAACGTAAACGGAACTGGTGAAGCACAGAAGGTGCAGCTGTAAGAGCACAGCAGCTCCGAGGCTGGACCACAGTGCCAGCTCTCCAGTCCACTCTCTCCATCAGCAGCGATGAGCACATCCCTAGCCAGGAGTAAGAACAGGGCAGGTGGACACCAGCACAACACTGAAGTCATCCCAACCTACAACTGGGCTCGACTTCCTAAGCCAGGTGTGGTCAGCAAGTATTTTCCTTCCATAGCCTGTAGAATTTCAATGATAAAGCATTTGTCAGGCTATGTTTTTATACAGAACTGGGCATATTTTGGCAAAATAGCTTAAAAGGACATCAGGCAAGGGAAAAATGTATTTGTAGGTATCTTTCAATCAGGCACAACTGATATGCACATAATTAACACTAACTGAGCATGCACTCACATGTATGTTACAAGCAAAGGAAACATAAAGACTTGTCCAAAACAGGGAACAAGCATCTAAAATGCCGTGACTGTGACAGGTTTGAGGAGTAAGTGGCAATACCTTTGCCACTCCTATTAACAAGCTAGATAGTATTACACTATAGACTTTTGAACTGTAGCAGCAGAGGCATTCTTACTTTGCTTCTAATAAGTAATGTATAAATACTGTATGATAAGCTGATCAGTAATTTCAAGTAAGAACAAATTTGTCCTTGACTGAGAAAGTCAGCTGTCTTACCCTCTGCAGTATGGATTGGGGAGAGAGGGAAATTACAGAGCCCATTACTTTTTTTTTTTTTCCTCCGTGATGGTCCTCTCTGTAGGCTGTACCTGGAGGTTGCTACTGCTCCTCTGCAAACGGAAATAGGTAAGGGAGAGAGAATCTGAGTGGTAACCTTGAGAAAGAAGGTTGGAGCAGATGGCATGAACTGGGACTGCAGTAGTGTTCTATCTACCACCAAAACTTAACAACAGAATTTTCAGGCATTAATGGAGAAGTAATCTCCTTCATACTTCGGAGGGAATTAACGAGGCATTTCACATTCCCGTGACTGCCTCCCTCTATGACAGCATGTACCATCTACAGCTGTATTCTTGTTGGAAACAATGCTGAAGAACTTCACTGGAAAGGTATTTTGGAAGAACTGATTATGCATTGAAAGCGTTCTCTTATTTTTTTATAATCATGGTGAAAACATAGATTTAAATAGTAAAAATGTTACTGATGGAGTTGTCCCTCTATAAATCAGGGCTATGCTATTTATAAGTATGTTTATTTTGCTTCCTAGCATACATTCTCAGATCTTGAAATGGTATGCAGTGCTTGTTCCAGTGCAGTAATTAAGCTGTTTTAGACAAGGATTTTACATGTAGTGTTTTAGCAACTAAGTTTCTTACAGTATACAACTGGCAGCCCTTCCAAGCCTGTGTCATCCAGGAGTGTAAGATGTTACTACATTTCTGTGAGTTCACTGGAGGCTTAAAGAGCAATCAAACCCTTCTTCCCCTGCAGTTTCACCATTAACTTAAGTGCACTTAACGACCCAGTTGTGAATGTGGAGATTTCAAATACAGAATCTAATGTATATTACCGATTAGAATAATTAAATTCCATTTTAATAAAATACTCACTAAAAGCAATTTTCATTGCAATACTTATACACCTAGTAAGGGGAGAATTAGTGCTGTATTTGTCTTTTATCTGAAATGGAGAAGGGGGCTACATTTGCAGTCTCAGGTACACACTATTTTATTGTGTACACTGTATTGTCCATATGAAATGCATTACTAGACATCTCAATCTAACTGTACAAAATGGTAAAATACACTTTAAATGGCAGTGAGGAATGGGAGTTCTAAATTAGATACCTTAATTAAACACTCTGCTTTAATAAGGAATGAACAACACAGCAGAATATAAACAAAGATGAATTTTGTAAAGCAAGAAAAATAAGGGGTGGTTTTCAAAGGCAACAGTGCCATGGAACTAGTTTTGAGCTTCTGTTTCTCTACTTAAAAAACCCTACAACAATTCACTGAACTAAAAGGAACCTTTTTTTTTCCTGTATGCCATTAAAATAGCTTTGCACTGCTTAATTTTTCTGCAGATTTCTAATACAAAAAAAATTCAAGCACAGCAAGGACTTGAGCAGAACCTGATCAAAAATTTTGCTTGCTTTTTTTATTAACCTGTGGTCTTAAGAGTGTTGAGCATTCTACAGATTTAAGAATAAGCAATAAAATGCTATACTGAGTGTTCCACTTTTTCTAGGCAAAGCTTGTTGTTACTTTATGACTTACAGCACTTGAGTTACTGTTCCAGTTAAGTAAGGTTTTCTTCTGCCAAAATTCATGATCTTTGTGAAAAAGGGACATCTTTCATAAAGTGATGTGGAGCTTTCTGCTAATAGCTGCACCTCAACAAATTAAAGGACTTGGTGGTGAAAAAACATTTGAAAGCTCCCAAGCCTCAGTAATTCAAGTCTTACATTCTACTATTCTGATCAGTTGATTGTTAAAAGTAGGACAAGACTGGTTATTAACTCTTGGAAACTGAAGAAAGAACTAGTGAAATTTTTATGTAACCTCCTGAAATGTCAAGCGATGCTCTTCAAGGAAGCCACACAATGCAGCCTATGATATCCATCTCTGGTTTTAATACTTAAAATAAAATATGTATTTAGTAATTTAATTCAGATGCTGTATATTTTTAAATACAACAGGATCAATACAAACTTAGTAACTGGGTGAGGGGTTCTAAATCTAACACCTTTTTTGTGGTCTCAGAGACAAGGTCAGCAGCAGAATAATGTATCTGGTTACAGGTAGTTTAATGAAGTTTTATTGTTGAAATAGGGCAGGATCTATTCCATCACATGGGACATACAAGCAAACAGATTTCAAGACTACCTTACATACTATTATAAATCACAGCCATTTATCTTAGAACATGTGACCCATTAGAAAATAGTACTTTGGTTGCCAAAAACTGAGTCTCTCAGGCATTTCTTTTGCTGAACAGACTAGTTCAGACATGTGCAGTGAGTTTATGCTTCTGTGTGTGGCACTGTAGGATGCTGAAGATGGTCCAGTGTTGCTTCAGGATCAGAGGTTTCTCTTGGCTATGTGTTTCCCGGATTCTCAATGACCAATTTTTCTGCGGAGTACAGCTGGCCAATGGTAACCTGAAATCAAACCAAAATATCAGAAAGCTGAAACCAGGTTATAATTTAGGCTGCACAAAAAATCCCAAGAACCGAATAGCTCATACATTAAGCTTTTTCATAATTACATTTTTCTTTCTATAAACATTTATTTTTGTAAATAATACACTTGTCTAGACCTTACGAAAAATAACCAATACATAACACAGTTGCATATATAAAATCTTGAAATAATGACATTGAGGAATACCCTTAAACTCTCAAAAAGTAACATTAGAAGTTACTACAGAGAAAAAGCAAGCAGGCTCTATGTTTAGAAAAATGAAAAGACAAATATAATGAAAAACAAAAATATGGATATAGTCAGCAGATATTTCTTATGCTTTTTGGGTGGAGAGCCTAGATATAAATTCCATGGCATGGTACTATTTTCCCGTTCCTTTGGAATCTAATCTAATCTAATTTAATTTGCCTTACAAATGGTGAAAATGGTTCAACAGTTTTTAGTTCAGCAGTAGCATTTTACACACACTGGAACTACCTCTTGTTTATGAGATGTTATTCGGACCTCCTATATTTGTGCTTTCTAGTGCAATGAGGAAATGAAAAATTACAAAAATGCAACATTGATGCTTTGATTCCTCTTGTTCTTTAGCACTTTCCATCTGCCCCATAACATCAGTAAATTGTGGTTCGATGTGCAGCTGGTGGTCGTCACACACAGCTCTTGGCTTAGCAGCTGAGATGGGGAAGGAAAAAGTTTTATGCAAGTAGGGTAATGAAAGCAGAAGACAAGATTTATTTTTAAAAGTATGGATTTTGAAGTCTACTTTTTAATATCTGTTATGCCCTTTCTTGCCTCTACTTTCTCCTTCAGGCCTGGGTACACAGTAGCTCTGTGTCCTTTTCACAAAAAAAAAAGTTCAGACATGTAACTGTTGAATTAGGACATAAAAGGCTAGATGCTTAATTACACTAAGAATGGTATATTTAGTAGAATTTAAAACTGCAAATTAAGCCTAACAGCAAGTCAGGCTCTCAAAGTAGTAAAAAATTAGGGAAAGAATGTTTTTGGCATTTTCCGTTTACCATTTTTTGTGAGGAAAAAGTCCTGGCCACTCTTACATAAAAATTTCTCATCTCTGCTCACACTCACACAAAATGTGAATAATATTAACTCTTAGGAAACGAATTATTTCATCTTGATAAACAGCCTTGTCTGAAACTTGTAACACATTGATTTTTATCTTGAAATATTTATTACAAGGGAGCATTTATGAAGCCGTTTGTAAAGGAACAGAAGTTTTCCTCGCCAGCAAACATTCCCTTCTTTTGGCACTCTGAGCTAAGTTCATAACAGCATATGAACAACTCTGATTATTTTTGAAGTTACTTAAGAAATATGTTGCATACAGAATATTTAAAACAAAGGCCATACACAACTGTGGCATGTGTTACCAACAGAAATTTTAAGCTGTCAACAAGTGTTACTTGTCAAAGAGAACTTGCTGCTCTGGGTTATGTGGCAGGCTATACCCTTTAGTTGCTGCCTTACCACAAACCATGCTGTAGTACTTAATTTTTGTATACTGTGTTTTGGAGCCCAAAGAATCTTTAATCCTTTCCCACACAGTAGAGCAAATTTAATGGGAGGCTCAGAGGGATTACAAAAATGCTGAAACCTGAATTGCATTTTTTTTTTTCTCCCCCAACTGGGGAGATAGATGAGACTGAGTACGTGACTTCTCAGTCAATCATATTCAGCCGGGGCAGATGGCTTTGTAGGAGAAAGGTACAAGCTGCTGTGTGCTGTCCCTATGCCAACAGGTGATGTTATCTACTGCTGCACCTCTTGACTCAAATGCAATAAAAGCACAGATTTATGCGTGAGTGGCTTCCTTAGCAAATCACAGGCATGCAGGCATTTCAGCAAGTGCAGAGCCACCAGAGCTGTGCTGTCAGCCTTTGCTGAGCTGCTGCAGCTTGCCTGCTCTGCTGCCCCCCTTCCAGAACCTATGCCATGGCATTGTAAGCTGAACTTTGAAACCTAAGGACTTTTTTAAAGCCATTAGCCTTGAATTTCTAAAGTTATGATGAAGACTTTCCCATGTGCTTGAGACAAAACAAACAGACCTTCCATTTATAGCTGCTGAAAAATTCCCATCTATAAACATCCCCTGCCTCAGCAGAAGGATTGCACCAGTATTTACACACTGACACTCATTAACCCTCCGAACCACAGCAGCCTTCTTACAGCATCCTCACCACGCCGAGTCTAAAGAAAGCACTTCGGCAGCAAGCGCTCACTGTGGATCATTCTCCCAGATTAGAGACTTAAGTGGCTACCTACTGTGCTCTTTTTTCATCATGCATGTTTGTAGCTTGTACACCGCATTTACTCTTCTGGTAGGTGGCTGGAAGCCAGTGCATAGGTCAGTGCCAGGCAGTTTTCAGTGACCACAGGAAACTTTTGGGGAAAAAGGCTCTATGATTTGCTCATCAAATTGGTTACCCAAAATTTTATTTACCTCTTTAGGTAACACATTGCAATTAAATTCCCCAGGAAAGAATGTGCAATAAAGAACCACTTTGTCATCAGGGGAAGACAATAAATAGAAATTAATAAAATTAATAAATAAAAGTTGCTTTTCAGCTCCATCTGAATTATTTGATGTTTAAATTCTGCCTGCAAAACTATGTACTTTGGTTCTGACAGGTCCAGCCCTCAAAACCTGACAATTTGTCCTTGTTCAAAGATTTAGTACAGGTCTATATGGTCATCTGTTTCTTGTTACTACTGCCTTCTGTCTGAATCCAGGAGAAGGCTTAAGGCTTCAGAATGAGATTTATCAGCAGATGTGAGTGAGACAACAAATGGAGAAAAAGAAATCACTGAAGAGTAAGCACTGGTCCATCCTGTAACCCAACCGTTCTCTGGTTATTAGGTGTTTGTGTGTTCATATGAAAACAGTACTAGTCCTTTGTCACAGCGGGCAGGAAGCAATCACAGGAATAAGCCATTTCATGGAACCTTTCATTGCTATTGGGGAAAAAAAGCAAGCAGAAGAGATTTTCCCTATATAACAAAGCATCAGAGATGTGTAAGAGGAGGTGCAGTAAGAATTAAATCATAGAATTAAGTAAGAAAAACTACAGAAGCAAAATCTGAATGTCCTGCAGACACTGAAAGAATATGCTATTACCCTAAAACTTCAAAAAATTCAGTCAAATTGACAACTCTGAACTCTGTCCTCTCCAAAGGTCTCTGGCTGGCCAGTGCCTGACTCCCAGGGACACCTGTGGCTGGTGAGCAGGTTATGTGTGGCTTCCATGCCAAGCCATGTGACAGATGCAATTGCAGTGGGACAGTGCTGGCCTGGGAGGCAGCCTGAATCCTAGAGGCTGCCTTCCCATCCTGACACAGCTGGTGGAGTAGATCCTGCAGACCCATTGCCACTACTTGCAAAATACTACTAGAGTATCATCTTCTGTTTCTGAAGGTATGTGGCATGTCTTGTGTTTTTCATCCACACGAAGATTTTACTTTGCAGCTCAGAGCTGAGACAGAAGTGAATGCTCATATTTCTGCAGGGCTGAAAATAAGGTGACCAGGTTTTAAATTTTTTTCGAATTTGTCTCACTCAGAGTGTATGGTTCTGCTCTGAAAAGTATGATGGCATCTTTCCTTGACAGCTCTGTATAAATGTCTGTCTTCTTCAATAATCACCACATTTTTCCTTCCTTAGGCTCTGCAGCGCAAAGGTGGCCAGACATCTTTTCTTCCCAAGTACTTTACAGAATTGTAATTGTGTGGTGTATAATCCATGAGCTCTAACAAATCCTGCTGAGCCCTGATGAAGACACTTTTTTCTCACTGTCACTGAATTACTCATCCTTATCATCCTGCCAAACTTGCCAATCTCCAAACTACTAGCTACCTGCTTGTGTGAGGTCTCACTGATAAATTTCAGGGTGAGTGCCCTAAAATTACTCAGGTAAGTAGCTAGGCAGCAGCCTTTCTGCCCTTAAAAGCAAACTAACTATTTTTTTTTTTTTTTCATGCCGCTGTTTATTTTTTGATGGCAGACAAAAGCAGGAGTGGCCTAACAGGAGAGGGTGCAGCACTCTCACCTTATGTAGAATCAACTTACTGGTCAAGGCAAGGCCTAAACACGTAAAAATGCCACCACAGCATAACAATATGAAGATCTTGTAAGACAACAATTCCTTTAGGTCTCAGTTTTTAAAAAACTGATCTCCCAAGAGGGTCATCACTGGAGAAGCAACAATGGTTTCCTGTTTTTCTTGAAGAAATGCTGCTCATAACTAAAGCTGATATACAACAGATAGCTTTACATATTAAACACATTTACATATCTAAAATATACATAGCTTGTTATATACACATGCATAAATACATGAAAAATACCAATCTCTAGATAATAAACATAGCCCCCTTCTCTCTTTTGTTACAAATTTGCAGGCAAGAAATGGTTACCTTATTACAGCCAAGGATCACATATAAACATACACTTTTCATGGTTCCTTATTATGGAGAAAAAGGAAAAAGTCCTGTGTATTAATATATACCACACACACACACACACACACACACACACACACACACACACATACACATATATGTATAAAACAGGTTGTTTTTTCCTGTTGCATCTGGAAAGTTGACAAGTGTATTTCATGGGCACACTGCTGAATCTTAACCAGGAAGAAAAATCCCTGATGTCACCACAGTGATTTTGCATTTACTACTGCTAATCTGGGCCTCTAACACTATATGAAGGAGTTCGCATTCATATTTTCTAACACTGTGACTATAAAATATCTTAAGTGAATGCTGACAAGAATAGAAATGTACAAGAACAATGTTTACTTGTAAAAGCTGGCAACAGTCTTGTAAGTTGTTTGCCTAGAGTCCTTCCTGTTGGATGATGCCAACCAATTTGCAATCCTATTGCAAATTTAAGTGAAGTGGTTATTGTTTTTAAGAAGCATTACCTTTTCTCTCCCATGCCCAAAACTGGATATGCTAAACACAGCACACTTTATAATAAATATTTTTCATATTTACTAAGGTCAGTTGAATGTTTTTTGTTTGTTTTTAAAAGAATATGGATAACAATTTTTGAAATGATCTTTTACTGCAATAATAAACACTCCAGTGTGGTACACAGTAATTAATGCAACTCAAATGGAACCAAAACCTCATCAAGAACTTTAGTTCCTTGCCAAATCTTTGTGTTCGTATTAAATGCTGCAGAAGCAGCCTTATTTATTTTTACTCAGGAAAGAATGTTGAAAAACTGCATTTGACTTCTTAAACACATAGGTTATTCCAGTTCTTCAGAGCTGGAACTAATGTGGAAAAAAATATTTTAGAGACATTTCCCTTATTTTAATTGATTCCATTTGTCTACACAGAATGGGAAAGACAGTGAAGAAAAGCACAGAGCTGAGAAATTTGAACTATTGTGTATTTTACTTCTGCTTGTGCTTTGCAAATGCTGTTTTCTTTGTTTCTTTGTGCCATAACATCTCCTACAACCATTGCTACATGAAGCTTTTGAAAAGGCAGGAAATATTAATTTATTGCTACCATTTGTCTGCTTTCACTACATATCACGGTGTGAAGTAAAGTAAGACACCTAATAGGCGAGAACGTATCTGAAAGCTATTTCTCTTAATAATGATAAATTATGGAATTTTATTAGAACCATATGCACTTTATCTTGAACACCTTTATTTGGCCTATCAGAAGCAGGATGATGTATTTATTTAACACTCTCATTAATTTATTCAGTGGGTCTCCCTGAAGAGATACTCTTCAGTGAAAAGAGCAGAGAATCTTATCTATTCCAGCAATGATTTACACATAAAATACTGTAAGCATATATATTCACGTGTATTTGGTATATGGTGATCTAAAATAGCAAGGGATTCTTCTTTTAAAATGCTTACTATTTCTCAGTTAAGAGAGAAATAGTAAAACTTTCTTAAAACTTTCACATGTTTGTGTAGTTTTTCTTAAAACTACACAAACATGCTACTGTCCTTAGAGACAACATGGGTATGACAGACATGGCCTTTGCTCCAAATAGCTACACTTGATGTAGCTTGAAGTAACAAGGGTCCTCAACAGAGAAAGGAAAATGGGAATCTTTCAAGCCCCTTCCAACCTGGCTTGTTCTATGATTCTATGAAAGCCAAGTGGACCAAATTATGTGGTCCTTCAGTAAAATCACAGAGTTTCGCTCCTCTCGTTTCCTGCAAGCCGCTCAGCCTACAGATAAAAAGGAGCGTGACAAGCAAAATGCCATCTCAAAAGCACGCAGGGCCCAACAGCAGATGGCTGCTAAGGGGAAGAATCATCCCTCTGCTATTGCAAAGGTTACCTTACAAAGATGTCAGGCAGTGGGCCACAGGAAAGCAAGCAGTGACTGATTTTGGGCTTGAACAGCCAGGTGAAGGTTTGACACAACACATCCAAGGAAGAAGCAGGTCTGCAGATGTAATGCCCTGACTGGGTGTGATCTTTTCATGCTTTCAGCATCCTGGCAATCTCCAGGCTCCCACCTCTCCTCCCACCCTATTTGTTATCTGCTAATGTTATTTCAGCATCTTGCTTTTTCTCTTGCATTTGCATAGAAAGCCTCGACCTTCACAGAGCAGCTCAAACTCTTCGAAAAGCCAAAGACAGAAGAAGCAGGTCTTCTAAAGAGTCAATCCTATGTGGGTAAAGGGGAAAAACTCAATATCTTTTCTCAACATAGCACGCAGAAGAGAAAAATCACTCAGCTGAGATGCTGAGTGTGGCAAGGAAAGGAATATAAAACATTAGTACTTGAAAATACAGAGACAAAGACCTGGACAACATTGTGCTGAGTGTGGTGTAACAGGTAGTCTAGTAATGCTGAGACATTTGGTATGTAAATACCCAGACTATTCACAGAGGACCCTATGTTTTGCAGCAACTACATAAGCAGAATTCATCAATGCCAATGTGAGTGCCTGCCTTACTTTTGTCAGTAGTATAATACAACAGCCACTGTCACAAAACACATTCTGCACTAGGTCCACGAAAGTACCGTAATGTTTGTGTATTGCAGATACACTAACTCCACAATACATACAAAAACTAAATTGTCATTATAAAAGGAAAATATTTCACTCTTCACTGTTTTCTTGGATCACTACTTCTAAGAGACTTTTGGAATGGAACACTGAAGAAAATGTCATTATAGACAGGTATAAGCAGATACTAAATATGCTTACTGAGTAGTGTGATCAAGTAATTCTGTGGCCCTAATAAACTTTCATACTGTGAACTACCGCGGTACTAAAATGAGCTGCTACAACGTTATGACAACAATCATAATTTAAAGACAACCTTTTACAACATTTGTATTTAAAGTCAGATGCCAGAAATGTGATGTGCTGAAAGAATCAACTTTTGCCTTATTTCTCATGTAAACTGGGGAACTTGGCTGCTGGGGAGAATTGCAAAACAGTTACACAAAGATGTATATGTCATGTTTGTAGAACAACATCTTTCAGAAAATTACTTATCCACCTGTGCTCCCTTGCCGTTTTTTTAATAATGCCTATCACCTTCTACATTTATCCTCCCTCCCAGTTCCTGAAAATACCTGATTTTGTCCCAAACCACTGGAACTTAGAGAAAGTTCCACAGCAGTGAACAGTACATGGACTTTCTTTGTTTTCAACTGAGATTTGCTTGTCTAAATGATGATTGTCTAAAGCCTTGAAAAGCTTTGTCTTCACATTTTTAAGTGAACAGTACATAAAGAAGGGCAAGGGGAAAAGTACATTAAGTATGTTCATAGGGAAATGCTTAACTTCAGAAGGTACGACATTTTAAGACAGCAGGTACCAAGATACCAAGTACTGAAAAGCAGGACTGGCTGGATGTAGTTCTGGAAAGATGCATACAAGAAACATGCCGGAGGATTATGGTGGCGCTCACACAGATCAAAAGCTGCCCAGGAGTGTGCAAGCCCAGAGTAGTGGGAACAGCTAAAGCCACTGATTCTTCAGTGAAGAAAATGCTGTGGCACACGGCAATGCTGATGGCTCCAGAAAATGCATTTGGTTTGGCAGCATGGAAAACCTTGGTCACCTGTTGCTTTTGAAGCCAGCGGCTGTTCTGATCCCAGCTGGGCCTGCGCTCACGTCCATTCAAAGTCCATCTCTGTAGTATCTTACACAGCACAGTAGTCACCCGTGCACATTTGCTACACTTTCACTTCGATTTTTCTGAACAAGAAGCTTTCTCAGTATCTGCAATACCAAAACGTGAGGCTGCACGAACACCTGCAGTAATAACTCCATGAGACAAATGGGTAACAAGTACACAACATGTATTATGTTGAATGCTTGAAGACTCTCCTGTGGGAGCTACCTCTCTCTGCAGCACCCTGCCCAATATTTTATGGAAGGTATATATAGGGAGCAGAAATACAGAGATGTATAATTACTCTCACAGCTCTGATCTTCGATTATTCGCTTAAACGAAAGAATTATCGGTAGCTAGCAGGAAAATTGCGTCAATTAAGACAGGTTGGCACAATCACCTATTACAGAAACATGCATCAAATATTTTTCCTTTCAAGTGTACCACACTGTGTACATTTAGTAAGGGACTACCATGTTAACTAAATAAACTTGGATTTGTTTTCTTTATTTATTCTGACCTTAGCCAAAACACCAAACACAAAGGGGAAAAGTTCAGGTGACTCAGAACTGTAGTATTGTTTAACCTAGCAATTTAAATTTTCTGTTTTGTTAATGTCCTTTGAGCCAGAAAAATGTTTAAAAAAATGCCTTTTAATCTGCTACTGAAACTATGTTTGGGGACATGAAAGACATAGTGACCCTCTGAATTTTGGATTTGAATGGATGTTAGCTATAGTTTAGTTATTTGGTGGTGATATGTCTGCTTCAAGACTCCAAACTGTCCTTATCAAAATTCCTGGTGCTGGTTACAGGATGGCACCAGGGACATTGCATTTTGTAAAACTGACAGGTACTCAATTACCATTTTAAAGTAATGAGGCCTTTTGTGTTTCAGGAAAAAAAAAAGTCAGTTCTGTAACATATACAATTTTCCAAGACATAAGAGACAGAGAAAATTCATTTTCCCCTGTCCTCCAAGAAGGCTATAACCAAGGATTAAACTTAATTTTAGATGAGGAACAATTTATTTTAAGGTTCCAATACGTCTCTTCCTGTGCACTGATGTTACCTTTCATACACCTCAGATGTGATTACAGGCTGGGCTTTTCTCTGTGCCCATTCAAATTATAAAATTAAATTTGAAAGAGCACAAATAACAAATTGAATTCATCTTCCGAAAATATAGCTGTATTTACAAAAATAAATTTCGTACTGGATGCTTTTAATTCAATCTGCATCTTCTCCAAAAAAAGAGCACCCCATTGAGGCAAATACTTCCATGTCAAGTCCGTACTGCAGTGTTTAGGAGCTCTCTAAGTGTATCAGGACAGGAATAAAATTCTATTTTTCTGCATTAAAAAGACTTCCTTTTTTTGGCAAAATTCTTGCCGATTACTAAACTACAGTCATCTGTTCCTGACAAAATCATAAGGATAATGTCCTTGTTTATCTTACTTTCTGTAATGGAGGATATCCAAAGATTTCTTTTTTCTTGCTCAGCCATCATTCTTGGTTTACTATCTCCAAACCTCCAAGCTTCAAAGAGCATTTTTCTTTTCCTCTCCTCTTTTGGAAGAGTTCCAGCGAAAGCCATACAAAACACCCCATCACCTGGACTGTCTACACTCTTTAAAAACCTGAGTAGGAAGCCAATGAGAAGAAAGGACATTAATGTTTTAGGACTGAGGATGGATTTGTTGAATTTCAGTCAATGTTTGGGCCTGTAAGTTCTCACTTGCTATCCATTGTGCCAGGGACACCCTGAAATCACTTCTCAGGTCCAGCTCAGTTTCCAAACCAACACCCCAGTCAAAAAACATGACTTTGATCTACTTTATTAAGCAACCTCTGCGGAGCCATAACCGCAAACACAGTGAGCCACTCTGTTCCTCTTGAGGTTACTCCAGGTGAGGGCGAGTAGACTTCTGACTTCCTACAGCTTCTCCCCTGGGGCAGGAATTGCTACCCTTGCCTCTCAGTGCCAAGGCAAAAATTCCCTGCAGCACCACACCAAGCTGAAGCCAAACCCTTGTGCTCAAACCTGCCCAAGTTGAAGCGGGTGTCCTGCCATCACACTGCTCTTCAGCTGGACAGCTCACACTCAGCCAGTTCCACACACAAATGGGTTAACTTCCCAGTGCTCCTCCACCCAGCCATTTTTACAAACAGTAAGAAGAATTAATGAGGGAGAAAATAATTATTTGCAAACCCTGCAGCTTTTGAGCAGGAGGTACTCGTGTTTGTGTGGATATAGGGTATAGCTTACATTAACTTGTTTAATTGGACTAAACTAAAGCAGCATTTTTTTCTTTTTTTTGGCAAAGATAAATTACTGGGTTTAGCATAGCTGGTAAGAGCTAATTCTGTACAAAGAGTTCTTTTCAGTAGTGTAGGTGGCGAAACACTTTCAGCAACTGGCCTAATTAGTTCTTCCTTCTTTGCAATAGCACAGGACAGTTCAAAGAAGAAAAAAAAAAGAGATTGTAATGGAAGATGTGGTATAAAATCATCCTGTTTGCTCTTCTGGTTTTGCCAGTCCTCCCTTATTTAATGTCATACTAAGCTGAGGCTTGCCCTAGTATTTTGCAGCACAGATAATAATTAGGAGTGGGAGGTTAGCACTTATTCCAAACACAGGCAGGGAGCAATGTCTGTTCCTCTGCACATGTCAGAGTAGAGCATTCCTCACCCAAAACATCCTGGCCAAACCCAAGCAGCACAGTGATTGATGCACCACTGAGGGCTTTCCCCTCGACAGAGCTCCCATTCGGCTTTTGGGTGGCTTGTTTAGCACGGACTGGGAAGCCTGAGCTGCCATCAAGTTCCACTCCCCAGTGCACCCTCTCTGACATGGATCATTTATGTGACAAAAGACAAGGTGGGTGCCAAGTAGGATCATTTCAGCTTCACTGCTCCCGGTGTACAGCCCACCAGCTGCAGTGCAATAACCCACTGCCCCAAACAAGCACTAACTTGAGCACACAGACACCTTCCTTTCCATATGAGCTGGCCAAAAGCACAGGCTCTTCCACCAGCACACACACTGACGTGCAAATGCTCTGCAGCTGTCAGCAAGATACAGCTCCTACCAGATAAAAACTGGGCTTGGCAAGATGCACTTGACCTTCTGAATGTCACTGAGATAAAGGGTAAAAGGCCAGGAAGGGCAAAGATGTTTGAATTTACCTTCATTATAGGCCATCCAGGAAACTGCTGGAAATTTTTTTCTAGCCCTGTTGTTTTGAATAATGACTCTGGAGCTGTGCTTGAGTAAGTTACAAATCTATTAAAAACAATCCAAATTGTTATAAGCCATTACTAATGTTTCTTTTTCTCCTAACTAGACTGAATAAAGGCAGGATTATGAAAAACTTCTGTTAGGAAAAACTGAATGTGAAGGGGAAAAACAAATTAAAAGTGAAGAGTATTTTATGAAGACAAATAAAATTACCAACTAATGAGGAAATTCTCTAGATAGCTTTAAGAACAACACAGCAATGAAACTAAAAAATAACAGTGTTTACCTGTACCTACAGTTCCTGTTTTTTTTTTTTTTTTAATTATTTTTATATTTGCCCATTTGTTTCCATTGGCAGCAAATGGAAGACAGAGGGCTACTCCTATAGATAACGTTAGTCAGATTTATTAAAAACAAGAACTAGTAAAACTTCTTAGAACTGTCCACTGCTCATTTACAGTTAGAACAGTCTGATACTGAGAATAATATTTTCTAATACATGCTTCTCCATAACAGTTGTTAGAAAGTCTACAGAATTTTCAGTCAATGGAAGGTTGTTGATGAATCTTGAAAAGACTATTTAAACGCATATTGGGGAGAAGGCAGGGAGAGGAGGCAGTTAGGGGGAATAGACTGAATCTAGGAATTTGTCAGTGAAGAATCCCATCTGAAATAATTTCTAACACAACACTTTCCTCTTTCTGTGGCTTGACACCTTAAATATTTCATTTTCTTTCCATTTTTCTGTATAAAAACATTGGAAAAAAAAAGACTGACTATAAACAGAAAACAGCGAAGCTGCTGCACAGAAGCTATTAGGTAAAGAGGAGATCTGTCCTTTATATTTCAGTATTAATCATCTCACACTTATAACAAAAGGAGAGCAAGACTAACTGGTAAGAGATTCAAAATGATTCTTTAATGTATATAATATATTATGTCCTTTAACAAACATATGCATCCAAAAACTATTTTGCTCATTCTATCCCAGCTTGTTTATTTTGCTATTCAAAAATACTGTGTAAAAACCTTACATATAAGCCTGTGTACAAAAGAAACTCCCCCCTCTGGGAAAAACCACAGAAAAGCGAGCCAGTAGATGGCATTGTGGCACTTCAAAAGACATTCCAGAAAATTCCACTTAAAAAACATGCAAGCCTAAGTGCTGTGTTTAACCACTTACGGCTTAACCAATGCAGTATTTTACTCCTGCTCAGTGCTCCACACGAACAACTGAATAAACAAAACTGCATGATGTAACTCCACTGTCACACCAGCCCTGAAACAAATCTTGTCTGCTCTGGTTCCCAAATCCAATTAGCTCCATATGCTAGATTTACAATCCCAGTCTTGAAAAGATGATCCTTATTTGATGACTAATGTCCCACAAGCCATGGTCATCATAGGTATACCAGAATAGACATGATTAGTTGAAAAATATTTACTAAAATGGAACCATATACAAGATCTTACAATCAATGCAGATGATACTATTTCCTGCCATACAGCAACTTCTGTGGATTAGATACCCCTTAAAAGTAAATTTCTTAAATATTTTCTGAATATTCCCACTTTGTTTCAATTAAGCTGCTGATACGCCCTCACAGCTAGAGATGAGAAGACTGTAGCAATCCACCAGTTTCTTGTGCAACACAGCAGTTCTCTATTGCTCAAAACACACAAATTTGAAATAATTTTGCAGAACTCAACATACAGAAGAACTTGTGAGTTTAAGAATTATATTCCATATACAGGCAAACTTATTTAAACTGAAGATAGACTTGTAAATATCAGTACTTTATCTGCAAGCTACTTTATAGATAAACCTGCTTTACCTTGATCATCTCTGAGCAGCGGGTTGGAGTAGAGACTTCTGGAGGTCTCTTCCAGTCCCAGGTATTCTGTGAGGCTTATATATCAATGCCCCTCATGACATTAGTTTTTAAGAAAAGGTCTAGTATCAGTATGGTATTAATTTTGTCAGGAAGTTCTAAAAAGCCTTGTATCAGAAGGAAAAACTTTCAGGATAGTGTAAATCAATCTGACTACCTTAAGGACCCTTATTAAATTCAATAGCATACTCTAAGTGTCCAGTTGTATAAAGTCCTTTTTTTTCTGTGCCACTTCTAGAGCAAACTAAAGCAGTTTAATTTTCCTGATGGAAAAATTTCAACTTCAGGTCTCCACTGCCTAATAGTGTAATACCTGGATTAAAAAACAAAGAAGCAACGAAAACTTCATCCATAAATTAATAGATCAAATATTTTTGCAAATTTAATATCTACAAAAACATCATCCTCACTTGAACAATGCTGGGGTTTATAAGTGAAAATTTCCTTTTTTGATTATAAATAGGTTTTAAAAACACAGAAGGATACAAGAAAAATGTTTCTTTCATCCCCTATGAAGTTACAAGCATTACTGTGAATGTTTAGATATTAAAAATGGATATCTCCTTTGTGGAATAGAGGTGGTCAGGTTGGGCTGGAACACCCAGGAGAAGAGGGAAAACAGTTCCTTCCTCTTATCACTTCTTTCAACGTGATCCCATCCTTAGAGGTAGATGACAAGTGTCACAAACCCAAAAGCATTTCAAAGAGAATAGAATCGTGCAGGGGAGAACATAAGCACTGATAACTGGATCAATTTAAGGATCCACCTTTTCCAGTATTTTGTCCCCACCATAGTCCACATGCAGTTCTTCAGGGCAAGGGAGCATGAATATGACACACATGCAAACATCATTCTTATGCAATGCCTCCTCTGCTTCCAGTGACAACAACTTTTTGGCACTTCAGGGCCATGTAATCATAACACCATTTTAACAGACTTGATTAATTTGTATTACCCCCATTTGAACTCATCTACCTGCTGGCCTCCCCAGCATGCTGTGGCAATGAGTTCTACCATATAAATGTGCATTTGGCACTTCTTTTGAACTCTCAAGCTTGGTGGTTGATCATTTTGCTTTGACCTTGTAGAATATTCAAAACAGTAAAAAAAAAAGTCACTCTACTTCTATTTTCCTCAGAAATGTTTTCTGTGGGAGTTTTCAAGTGGTATATTCCTCATACCCAGGTACCAAGAAGGAGTGTAACTCAAAGAAAGTACCCAACCAGCTAACATCCATGTGGTCAGGAGCAGATGAAACAGGATAATAGCAGACACCATTCCTGAATAGGCTGGAAGCGCAGTGTGACCCCCTGCAACCCACCTGACAGCAGAAGTAGAAAAAGGTGACCTGACTGACTGTTCTTACTATTGTTAAAGCAGAGTCATTCAGAGTGCCTAACTGTGTCTAGTGACCATGCTCTGGGTCACAAAGTCTATTGTATTGGAGTGGACCCTAGGAGCAAATACAGTGTGACTTTGTGTGGTGAACTCCAGAGTGTGGTGGCTCACAGGCAAAGAAAATCATCCTTCATCATCTTATTTATGATGTGTGTTTGGTCTTGTATCCTGTGAGGCTTGGTGGTGGCAACTGCCATAGAACCAGCAAGAAGAGATACTGGGCTATCCCATAGTTTTGCCTTCTGGGAAACTGACCTGCAACTTAAAATTGCTACAGGCCTCTCTTGCCTGCATTGAACTGTGATTTGCAGGGGACACCACTAAAGAGAGAAAAACAATTTGGTCATTTTCTTGTGTTCATCAGTTACCCTCTGCTATCATGAGAATGTTCGATGATGAAAGCAGACTGACCCAAGACAGACACTTTTTGTGGAAAGATTTCCTCGTAGCTGAATCCACAGAATGTGATTTCCTTCCAAATCCATCCAAGTGCTTGAACTTTTTGTCCTTTGGCATACTCATAAATATTGGTTCTTCTCATGCAGCCAGTGCTTCAACAGAATCAGAGCTGGAGCATATATGCAAAAGGATTCATACTCTGATCATGCCAGGTGGTATTTTCTCACCCCATTCAGTGGCTCCTGATGCTGTGCTCAGCCACATCTAAACAAATCACGCTATATCTAGTATCTGTTTGTTTTACAGAATGGCAAATACAGCTAATCCCAAAGATGAGGTTTTTTGAAGATTACTATTGTTTCAAAAGTCCATTTTATAAACAAGTGGTACAAATTTTGAAACTTTAAAACAGGCTTAGTGCTGATTCACCACAGCAGAGGCCACTGTTTAACCCGGCACCAGTCAATGGGGATTTTCTCAGATACTAAAGAAATGGTGACAACTCTGGTTGCGTCACAGGCTTTCATTGCTCTTCCAGACCAAAATTAGAGTCAGAAAAAAACTCAACCAAGCCTGCTCTTACTTGCACAGACATAAGGAAGATCTGTGCTAGACTTCTCGCTTTCAGAGTCTCGGAAGTGTTCCACTGCTTGTAGGACTGGTAACTATTTGTGAAAGAGCAACTTTCTAAACCATGCACACACATACAGCCATGGAGCATCTGGACCAGGTAGGGAGCTCAGGCTCACCATTCCCGCAGGCTGGAGGCATCCCAATTACAACATCTGTCCAGAAGGAGAAACAGATGGCCAACTTCTCCAGACTTTTCTGCCTGCCTGACCTGATGTCCTTTACACCAGTCACTCGGGCAGATAAATAATAATAAATAAAATTAATAAGGCTAATTAATACCCCTGGGTAAATTAAAGAGCTAATTATGTGACAGTACCTCTCAGTCCTAAATATTGGGCTAAATCACTGGGGCTCTCTATGCACTCACTAAAAAAAGCAGACTGACAGAAAAAAAGTATTATCCTCAAGATACTACATTTGCTAATTTGCTGTACAATTGCAGGGTTAATTGACAACGTCTTGCCATTTCTGAAAGCAGTTTGACAGATTTTTCCAGGCACTCCCAACACTGCCTACAGCAAATATATGTGAGGTACAATAATATCTACTGCTCACAAGTAAAAGAAAAAGCTCTCAACTCAGCAAGAATCGTGTTTCTTAAAAAATTAAAATGTCTTACAATTGTGCATAGGTTTTTCTGTACAAATCAGCATTTATAGACTAATATTTCTGACTTTGTTTCAAGCTCACAATCCAATCAATAATTACATTAAAATACACCAGCAAGAAAAAAATACAAAGTAGAGCTAGCCAATTAGGAATTTCTTTCAGCTGCAAGCATGCAAATCAAATTGAACTAATAAGTTAAAATTTTTAATCTTGATGTTTGAGCGTTCTTCCCCCCATAAACTCAGTCTTGCACAATTAGTTATAGAGAAATTCTTCTAGGTGACATTTAAACCATTTTCTAAACCTGTAGAATTTTACAGTTATACTGTCTGCATTTGTGCTGGTAGTAACTTCTGAAGCTGCCACCTCACTTTTACAGCAGAATAAAGTTATTATGTTCTCACAAATTCCTACGGACACATGGCAACCACCTACAGAAGAACACCCAATTAATGGCTTCTCTGGAAGAAAGGCTACAGCTTGAGTGCAAGTCTTTCTGTTTAGTCACCAGAGAATCAATTCAGGAGAGGGGAGTTGTAAATGTTTCAACTACAGGGTAAGCTTACACAAGATCTTTTAAGCGATGAGGTAACCACAATCATCAAGCCATGGGGCCCAGCAATACAGAAAAGGCGATTTCCTAAATTCACAAATCCACAAACTGTCTTTTAAAGTTTAGATAGGACAGACCAGCAAGCTACCACAAAATAAGGGAAGGGATATTCAGAGTCGCTGTCAATTCCCTGGTGTTCCTTGCTGTTGCATTGGCTACAGACCTCACCACCCACCATTCTTTACTGGCCCTCACTTCCAGTCCCAGTTTGAACTACCTTTAAATGAACGCAGGGCAAAAGCTATGCAATGATGGCTGCAAACTGAAGTCACTTCTTCCCTGCAAAGTCACACCATGGCTTTTCCCAGGGGGTGACAAATACCTGCCCATCTCTCTCTAGTTGAGATATCTCTCTCTAGATACAAACCCTCTAACATGTATAAACTGGAAGCACCCGTCACAGGAGCTTGTATCTCACTGTGTTACTTTGTCCCAGTTGATGTTAAGGGACATAAATTCAATTTCTTTCAGTCACAGAGGGAAATGTTGAATTGTAAAGGATATTGTAAGAGATGGACTAAAACTTGCCCTAATTACTACAGCCTGCTTGAGTCAATATGCAAGTGTTACAAAGCTTCCCATGCAAACTGAAGAAGTTAACCTTAGAAATAAGAATGATAAATGCTGTGCTTTCATCAAAAAAAGCTTTTCCTTTGAACTTCTAATTAGGCAATAAAAAGGTATTAAGTATTTTAGGGAGAAACTTTATCAGGAAATACAGTGACAATACATTTATCATTTTCTGTGGCTCAGGTGGTATTCGACATAATTTCTCCTTAGGACCCTCCTTACCTCCAGCCAGCTAAACTCTCATGACTTAATTCCACAGTGATTCCAAGTTTCCTTTCATTAGGAAGGCTATGAAGAACCACAGAATAACTCCTTAACTTGTGATCCAGTTGAAAAAGCCCAGACAAAAACAGTTTGAGGAGATGCAATGTGAGGCTTGGCTCATGTCAGATTGATTTTTCTACTTTATGTTTTTATAGCCGAAGAGTATATGGATATATCTTCGGAACGTATTTTCAGTCTTTTTCTTTCTGTACTTTCCTTTAAAAAAGAGGTGCAGCCCCTGCAGATGATACAGCCATGAAGTAACCCTGCCAAAGAGATACCACTCTTACAGAAAGGATCTTGAGGAGTTTGTTCATGCAAGAATCTGACCCAGGAGGGATGCATAGTCAGGTCACTCTGAATCAGACAGCAGACCTGAGGCTTTTGAGTACGAGCTTGTAAGGTGAAAGTCAGTCAAAAGCCACAGAATAAAATGATGGCATCCAACAGCATCCAGTGTCCCACTGGCAGTCAGTAGTTCCATGGTAAGGGAACTGGGGGAAGGGAAGCTGTTTCCTAATGTGGTGGCAAATCATCACTTACTGGTCTGTTCAGTACCACCCTCTGAGAAGACCAAAAGCAAACATGAGTATGGCCACAGCTAATGTAAACAAATAAACCAAAACAAAAACCAACATTAGCTGATGTCAGACATGAAAAAAACATCATTGGGAGGGTAAAAAGGTACAGACAAAAATTGGTAATAATTAGAAATGATGCATTATGTTCATAAGAGGCATGAACTTAGCTTTCCACCTACTTCCAAACACAGTAAGACTCTTTGAAGGCAGACACCAATTACTGCTAAGTTAAATGATGGAAAAGAAAATGCTACGTGTGAGTGCCCAGAATTTTAACACATCACTTTTATATCCAAAAAGGACCATCTCTACACTATTAAATGCTGAGAACATCAATTTTTACTGAACGTGTTTTGCTTCTGCTTTAAAAATATAAGAAAGAAAGAAGTGCCTGGCATAGAGAATTGGTCTCCTTTTGCCAATAATGCTAGTCAATATTAGCATGTAAGTTTTTAATGATTCACTACACTGTTTGATTATCCACTCCCAAAACCCACCTTAATTAGCGGAAATATTGATTTTACAATGTTCAGTCTTACAAGCTCAAGAAATATGAGCTGATAAACCTAGTCCTGAATAATAAAAAATTAAACTGATATAGTAATAAAATTGTAACAGGGAAAACGTCCTCCTGGACCTAAATTGAGTTGCAATAGATAACATTTTAAAATTTTAGTTTGAATCCTGCTGAGGCAATCATTTATGGAATGCTGCCTTGCCAAGCAAGTCACCAAGAACTCCTTGAGAGGATGTGATTGTACTGTTGCCACAACACACTGCCTGGTTTAAAATATTCTCCCCAAAGTATAATAGAGTCATAGTACAAAGCAAATGGTGCCAAAGGTCTAGCTGACAAGCTTTTCCTACCAAGGAGAAAAACCACCAGGTCCAAATTTAGTTTTTAAAAAAAGAATGACAGAAAGTTAGTGCTTTTTCATTCGGCATACAAAAAATGTTTCCAGATTTCTATCCCATAAAAATGAAAATTCTCATTTTCTTTTATAATAATAGGACATTCTGAGCATCTTTTCTGTCTTAGAAACCATAGTACAGCTACAGTCAATGGACATATGTTTAACATTAACAGATACACTTGGAAGTCTGAAGGGACAAGCGTAATATGTCAACGTTACCTTCTGTTTTAAAGCAGCCATAACATTGCCAGTAATTCCTGAGATCAAGCTGTAACTATTTAAGCTACAGAGCCTTCACTTCTTTTAAATCCTGCATTTGCACAAGCATTTTTGAAATGAAATGTTACCAGCCTTCTATAACAAAAGACTAAGCATTCTCTTTAAGTGCCCAGAACAATCACTTAGAGGAAGACACTTGTCCCTGCTTAAGTTTTAGTAAAAAGAGGACACATGTTCAACACTATCCCTTTTCCTCATTTCTATAAAAGACCAACCTATACTGCCAGGTCAACACTCATGGAAAAGGAAGAAGCAAACAGTTTTACGGAAAAAGAACACATTTTAATCCATTCTTCCTTGAGAGCAAGTGTATCTTTTGGAAAAGGTAAAAAGCATGTCTTAGCTGTAAGTAAGTCCTTATGTAAAGAACTAAAGCAAATAACTAAATCCTGGCTAATATTTGACAGTTGCTGCCTTATGGAAACACTGAGGTCTGTGAGGACAGTGGCAGAATGATTAAATGGTAAACTACTATGTCAGCTGTTGAAGAGATTAAAAACCAACAGCCTGTGCAACAGTAACAACAAAAAAGACCAACAGGACAACAGTAAGTGGTGGCATCAGCATTACCAGAAACGTGTGTAAAAGACGCTTTAGTTACTATTTCAACATCAAAGCAAGTACCTTAATTCTCAAGCGTCCCAAGATGTGGAAGGCAGCAAGACCTTCTGAGATGCAGCCCATTTGACAAATCATGCTTGTCTAAACATCAACTTGGGAACTCTTTTTTTTTCCCTCTCTTTTCCTTTTAGAGAGATTTCTGGCACTGCTGGTGTTAGTGGCTGGTTCTGAGTGTTGGGTGCCAGAGCACAACCCCTCCTCGCTGCTGGAGAGGAGCAGCCCTGGGGCCTGGGCACCTGCTGGGAGGGAGCCGTGCAGAGCAGCTCCACACCTGCTGTTCCCCAAAGTAAGGGTTATCAGGTGGTGCTGGGGGGCACTGACACGTCCATACGGCTTGCTGTGAGTCATACAGACAGTGCAACACAGCCAGGACTCTGAAGCGGTACCTCAGGCAGAGCAAACACTGACACACTTCCTTCCCACTTGCAAGAACCAAGACTCAGGGCCATGACTCCTCTCCTTCTCCAGAAAAATGCATCCCAAGCACAGTCAAATAGTGGGGCAGGCTATGGAAAGTATTAAAACCTTCCCATGACTGTGTATATGTAAGAGATGGCCAAACCAAGTTTTCCTATGGCTGCTCACTCCCTTTCAGTCCCACCTACATCAGAACAACTGTTCTTAGTTCAATGCAAAAGGTAAACTGGGGGCACTGCCAGTGTAAGCACAATCCTAAAAGACATTAAATTAAGAGATGTATGGACTGTCAGCATCAGTCAAGAGTTGACACATGGTGTCTCTCCCTGTTGTCAACAACAGACAACTGTGAGAGAGGCAGCCAGGGGCCAGCCAATCTTGGGAGTTTCTGGGTGATGGCTCTAGGCTAGACCAAGTACACAACTACAGTCACCCTGGGTTTCCAACAGTTTAAAAGTTTCCCTTCTGTTTTAGCTTTAGGTGTGTTTTTGTTTTTCTTTCATTGATTTTATTGAGAAGATTACTAATGAAAACCAGATCTATCAGAACTTGCTTCTGTATATGAATGGCACCTTTAAAGTTCATTTAGGACCTGGCAAATGAGTCCTTAAGGCTCCTTAATAAAACTCTTAAATGCAGCATGCTGTTTGTACTGATCTTTAGCTCTTTACCAGTAAAAAACTTGACTTATGTTACTTAATTAGTAGAATTTACAGAGAATTTAATGCACAGGACAAGCAGATGCATGGACTTAATTAATTAAGGCAAAGAATGCAAACAGAAATAAAATATTATCTACTTAAAAATAATTAGGTAAATAGATCCCTATAGAGAAAGCAGCATCCAAGTCATAATCCTTACAATTGCAACAACTGAAATGGAATGGGTACTGATTTTTACCCATTACTACAGCTCCCAATTCTGACTTTTTTTAATGTCTTGTACTAAACATTGTTTTCAGCACTGTGAATTTCTCGCTTAAATCAGTAATTTGGAAAAAATACATTCAGTTCTGTGACAGCACATTTTGTCATAGGTAGTTCAAAACATTTTGCCAAGTGGATCAGTTAATTTCACAAGTTTGCTGTGATGCAATGCAACGAGACCAATTTTTTTAACCCCTACTGGGTTAAACTTTCTGGTAGAGAATTTGCGCATTTGCATGTAAACAAAAAATGATTTTTCAGCCATTAGACTCACTTGGCATTGAGAAGAATGTCATCAGCACTCACAAGCTACTTTTAGTTCCTGCCAGTAAGATCCATGCTGCTGTCTCTGAATCAGGATACTCAAAGTAAACCGATAAAATTTTTGAAAGTGAATCAGAGGACCAAGCAGTGCATAAATGAAGGTGAAATGTTACTATTTTGTCAAAAATATTCTTTACCAATTATAACTTTTGTCCTTATTTTTTTCTGTTGACATAAGTTCCTGATCCAAAAAGAACAAGGCTGATAATTGATTTACATCTGAACAATTAAAGACTTCCCAAATTTTGAAAACTTCCACTAGTTGTAGAAGATGAGGTTGTCAGTGAATAATGCCAGAAGCTGTGCATGTATGAGGCAATGATACACTTCACCAATTTCTCCAAACTGTAGCTCTTAAAGGATGATTCATTGTGGAAAGGAAATACGGAAATTACTACATTTTTTCCTAGAAATCTACTGCCTCTCCAAGCAGGCATTGTTCCATATGGTACTATTTCAGGTGAGCAAGTAGATATTTAGTGACTAGATTTTCTTGCAAGCTTAAGTTCTTAAGCATGAGACCCATGGTTCAAAAACACAACTACAAACCAAGTGGAACTACTGCCATCATTTGTTATTGAAAAAAAAAAGAAATCAATTTCTCTCAGTTATAATGTATTGATACAACCTTACAGCATTTTCTCAGGTTATGTGAGACAAAAAAAGTGAATACAGTTTTACAGTGTTACTTTTCCCACAGTCTTTGTTACATGGATCCATGTCAGGAATGTAACCAACAGGAGGTAGAAGAAACTGCTGCCTTGGCTAGTTCTTGTTCTTCTGCAGTGAGTGCCAATTCACTGCATGGCTCAAGCAGCTCAAATGGATTCCCTTTGTGTGTCATGAAAAATATGCTGGAGGACAAGAATGTCTGAAGTGTTCTATGCTCCTGGTCTACAGATTCTAGCATGTTATCCAGCATGAATTCAAATTACAATAAAGTGGACATAAGTTACTCATTCATAAAATTCAAAATGGACAAATTCAAACATTTATAAAAGGTGTGAAAATTAAAGAAAAAACACAAGTATACAAGTATCTCCATGGAGGTAGGTTACATCAAAGATATCTCATCTTTTCCTTTCCTTACAAGGCAGGTTTCCAGACTTTGTCCATGTCCTCCCTTCCTGACAAACTACTTTAGTTGTCACAGCTGGTCCACACATCCACAGCTGGGAACACATCCACTCACTCCACCTCTGTGCAACGAATGATATCCAATCTCTCTCTCCAGCAAAGCATAACTTAATATATTAACTTGTAACTTCTATATTGTGTGTCAAATGCATGATAAATGTTGGTGCCCTGAAACCTAGCAGCATTTAATTATGCAAAACTAAACCAAATTCATGCTGTAAAATACTTGTGTTTCATTTCAAGAATAATGTCATACTGATAAATTTCCTTTTCATCTTTGTAAAGGAAATGCAGGGGTTCTGACTCCAGGAGGTCCCCTCACCTTACTGACCTTCAATGGTCATGAGACCATGGCAGCAGAGTGCAAATATCTGTACAGGCTCTTTTCTGCCTACATAAACTAAGACACAAAGTAGAATCACCAATCTACTTCTTGCATATGTTTATTAACTGAATAACTTAAACCATGTTACATTTAATAGATGACTTCTAACACATAGCTCAAATTCCCTAAGTTGTTTTCTTGCTGTATTTTCTGAGACAGCATAAAGTGGCCTTGAAATAAATAAAAAATCCCACCAACACAACAAAGCAATATAATACAGAACCATGCAGCATATCTGATAAAAGAATTCCACATGGAAGAAGGATCAAGAACAACCAAACAACTTTATTTTATTTTAGAAAAATAAAATTCACAAGTTAGAGCAGAACGTGGGCAATTCTAAATTGAGACTTTCTGCAGCAGAAATATTGCCTAAGCTCTTTTAGAACTTGCATGCATGACAGAGCAAATATTTTCATTTCACTGACCTTGCTAGGCAACTCCCCAACATTAAGTGTATGGTAAAACAACTCTCCAATAACATCACGCCTGGAATATTAAAAATATTTGCAATCCATGAAAACAAACTCTTAATTCCACACATATTCAAACAACGAACTCCATTCTGTGTATTAAATAGCATAACAGAATCTCATCTAAAAAGGTTTTCATGTGGGAAAAGAGGAGGTGGTGGTGAGTGGGTGCTCTTCTCTACATTATTACTAAGATTTGACCCTTTGAGCCACCACTGACTAAAATTAGCACACTTGATTTCCAACTTTTCGGATGCACACTGTAATATGTTCCACTGCTCTACCGGAGAATTAGCAGCAGGATTTAGAAGCATTATAAAATATTTTCTTATGAGAAAATAAAGGGCATATTAGGACATAAGTTGTAATTCTGCCTGTACTTTTTGCTCTGATATATCTAACATCGTGCAGGCCTAAATGACTACATCTTTCCATCTGCACCATCAAAAATCAGGATACATGTCTACCTACCACCATAGCCTCTAAATAGTAGGAACACTAGTGAGGAAGAGGATCTGTTGTTGTGGTCTTACACAGGACAGCTTAAAAAAAAAAAGTGTCCTTGCATAAGTTACGATTCTTTCAGATACATCAAGATCACATCCTCTCCTTCTCTGACTGACCCTAAAGTAAAAGGAACTAGGACCTTTTTTTTATGACTGAATCAAGAATAATTATCATCCAGTTTCACAAGATAGCTGAATGTAATGGTCAATGGTATTTATTTAAGCAAGAAATACCTTTCTGAAATGAACTGCATTTATAATGACTGCTGTTGCTTTAGTTTTTTGGCAGTGAATTTCACCCTTTCTAGAGAGGTATGTAGATGAAATAGGAGGATTTCTACCATATACAGATCTAGAAGCGATGTTTATTAGCATGACAGTGGAAGAAAGCATAAAGCATGTCTACCTTTTGGAGGCCAATTTGTATGATTTTTGGTACTGAGCCTTTGTTTCATACACAAAATGAATAGCAAAATGGCTATTACTGTCTTCATGTTTAAAGCCTGGTTCTTACTAAGAGACAAAAGTTTATGTGGATTGTTATTTACCGAGCTCTGATCCACATTCTCAGTGGAAACCCATCTTGGCAAAAATGCTGTGAATTTCATTCTTGTCCCTGGAAGAATCACACAAGAAATACACACAGACAGACCAGTTTCTTAACACTTGGTATTTCTGACCAAGAAGTACATGCAGTGTCTTAACACTTCAAAAGAAGAAACGTTGAAGTCAGAAAGTTCAAGTACTTTACCTTTTAAAAAATGATCCAGTGGAGTTTGTGGTCACCTTACAGTTCGACAAGCTTTTCCATAAACCTCTAAAACCACTAACCAAGCAACCAGTCCCCACAGATACCTATTCCCTGCTTTGTTTTTCACCTTCTTTTATGACAGGATCCAACTATCAGTTCATAAATCCTGTAAATGCTTTTCATAGTGGTTTTTACTGCCCTTTGGACAGAAACTGTCCTGGAGGAAAAGGGAATTCACTACTGTACTTTCCTACCAGCCAATTTCTGTACACATCTGTAAGTAAAGCACAGAAATAGCTTGTCCATTTTTGTGTTTTACGTCTGAAACTAGAAACTGAGTAATAGCTGGGAATTGATCAGGTGAGCACTGGAAAATGAGGACTAAGTGATACAGGTTGATTCAGATGTAGAATATGCAGAACAGACCTTCATATTAGACTGTATTCACAGCAGTAAGCTAGCAGAAGGTATTTAGAAAGATGAAACTAGAACAATGGGAGTAGAAAAATGTACTGATATCATATCATTACCATTACCAGAAGGAAATCTGTATCTGATCCATCTGATGGTACTGACTACTTCATCTTTAAGACTCAATTTTCTGGGGTGGAGGGGGAAAGAAATAAGTTTGGGGTTTTTTTCCACCATTTCTATGTCACTTGAAATATTTTGCAAATACCCACTGGAAATTTCCCCCTTAATTATGTGAATATCCACTTGTGAACTGTGAAAAATTAGAAGTGTATGCACAGAAAAACACATTACTGAAAGTGGTACAGAGAATCACAGATTACCTGTAAGCAGGATGTTATCAGCTATCATTGCTTATATTCTTGCTTACACATCTCTCCAGCTGTGATGAAGACACTGAGTTTTCTAGAATCCAAGCAGCTTCAGAAAGCTGGATATTTGGTACAGGCATGGTAGCCAGTGTGCTCAGCCCTATAAAATTCCAGCTAAAGAGCTGGTAAATTCACACACTGCATACTGGGCTGAACAGAGAACGACAGAGACAGAGATGGGAGTTCAACTGCATCCCTGAAGAAGCTTCACAAGTCCTGGGAGTTTACCGACCCACTCAGCATCCCTAGTTTTTAAAAAATGTGCTGGATGTATGAGATGAGTCATGCCTGAACGGCTTGCAAGTGCTACAGAGTTCAAAAAGGTGGGTTGTCCGCATCTGCTCCTCCATAGCTTAGTCTAGAGTGCTTGCAGTGGGAACTGGGTGTACAACTGGCTGTTTTACTCACTTTGAGTAACTATAAAATGTACACACTGCTAGTGAAATGAAATTATAAACTACTGATTTACAACTGGATCAATGTCTAAAACTTTCACTCGTGAACACTGAAAAGCAGATACTGAGGAGGAGGTAGTGCAGGGGAAGATACTGCTAAGCTCTTCACTTACGATGTAAATCTCTTATCCACAACAAGTTAAAGAAGAGCGGCTGGACAATAATGCACAGAATTCTGCTAGAATTTGACACTCCCAGAATAGCAACATTGCAGATACGGATTGCCAGGGCATATCTGTAAAGCATCCGCTTCAATATTTCACAAAAGGCAGCAACTTAAACAAAACATTGAAGAATCTCTCATGGATCTGCTCTTCAAAAAGATTTAAAGCCACTGATTTGCAAAAGCAACACAAGTGGGGAAACTGTGGGGAAAAAAGTTAAGTCTTGTTTGAAGTTTGTACTCATTAGCAAACAGGAAAGGATGATTTGAATATACATTTTTTTGCAAGGGCAACATAACTGTAGTAGAAAATTACTTCATCCCAGAGGATTAACATACACATTTCTGAAGAATGAGAAACCGTAACCAGTCTTGTTTTAAGAAAGTGCACTTCTCAGCAGTGATACTGATGCTTTCCAAAGAGTGTGTGTAAGTCATCCAGGGCAAACTGGTAACAACACTTTTCAAAACATCTAAAAATGTTGGAAGTTTGCCACCTGCTGAAATAAATGACAGCAAGTGAAAGAGATTACATAGTTTTCAGGTACAATAATTTTGAAATTCAGATGCTCATCTATCAGGACATTGTTTATTTAGAATTTCTAAGACTGAACGTGCAAGTGTCCTTTAGACCAATGCAAAAATTAAAAAATTGAGTTTCAGGTGCAGTCTGCCTTTAATACAGTAAACACCACTCTGAAACTCCCGAGACTGCTCCAGAAAACCACCTACTCACATCTGCATCTATTAGAAACAGACTGAAAATTCACACCCAATCCAAGTAAGCCACTGACTGAAACTCAGAACCTCTTCCAGGAGATCTTGTTTTCTTGTTTTTCTTTCTCTTCATAAAACAAGAAACACACAATGCATTCATTCAAACTGGGCAAACCATGGCATTTCTGTCCTGGGAGGTACAAGGCACAGCATTAGCACAGTTTAATTCTTGTTACCAAGGCCTCATCACAGGCTTTGGCAGTGAAACCTGCCAGATATAATATATAAATGGAGCTGCAGCTGCACGGCCAAACTTCCACTGTGCTCATCACGGGCAAAAATAACAGCAGTACAGCTCAGCAGGAAAAGCACATGGGGAGACAACATTTTATAGGACGAATAAGAAGTTAACAGTGGTGGTTTAGCCCTACTAAACTCTGAATTCATGGATCAGTATATTTGTTATTATAAAGGATGTACTTTTCAGGAAGAGCCTCGTTCTACAGACTTAGTGGAGGAAATGGTGGAAGCTAAATGTTGTTCTTGCTGAATCCATTTGCTTTAGGTGGGATAAAATGTTGTTTAGGAGATACTATTTTTAATTTGGTTTTATGATTTTTTAATTAAATTTGAGACACTAAAGAATTTTAAAGCTGTTCTATCTTAGATTTTCTAGAAACACAGAGGCTGCTTCAGACTCAAGACAAATTGGTTGCTCAGCAAGCTCAAAAATATCCATGTATAGAAAAAATAAATTTGCTTGGAGAGACTGAATTCTCTTGGAAAGATTCAGATTTATAAGCTTACCTATTCACATCTGTTTACCTCTCTGCCACTGAAGAACAAGAAAATACACCTATAAACCAAACAGAAACTACCAAATTGTACCAATAAAAAAAGGTTTTAGGACCAAGATAGAGACTTGTAAATGGTAGATGAATCAATAAAACTGTGGTTCTTCATGGAGAATAAAGATCAATAAATGACCCTGTAATAGTCTAGTGATGCCTGTAAAGGATTCTGCTAGCATTCCAGAGCAAATGTGATTACAGGGCCGATTGGTGCTGTGGAACTTCATCACACACCGTGATAAAACCATGCTTTTTAATTCTGCAGCCAAAAAAAAGTTGAGAGACTTTTGCCTCGTTTCTTGCAGTAACATAAGAAGTGTTCAGCACCCCTGATGAAACACCGGCTAATCACATGTACTGTGCTCTAAAAACCAGTCTTGATCAGTGTTGTAGCCCAGTGCCCTCCTAAGTTCTGCAGAAAGTTTCAAAGGTTCACTTATTACAAAGTGTTGCATTTAAGCCGCTTGTGTGTTGCAATGTGTCATAGGTCATATTTTGATCTTCTGATTTACCATATAAACTTGTCATCTTTGTTTACTGCCAGCATGAAGCCAACATGCTACATTTGCGATAGCTGCATAAAACTGATAAGGCTGAATTTTGGCAATGATGGACAGCAAACAACAGCCATGCTGCCGTTTGCTTACTGTGCTGAGCTGGCAGAAGGGAAACAGAAGCCACTGGGAGAATCTACATCTTTACTGTTGACAAATCCATTTCATGGTTGCAGAGAAACACATCTGCACTTGGCACAGGCTCCACTTAAAAACAGAAGAATCATTGTTTCAGTGGACATTACAGAAACATAACTCCCCAAGTGAATCTGACGCAATAATAACAACCCTTTAACCGCTGTCTAATGATTTCTGCAGACATGAAATGGAATATTTTATTACTATTTTCAGCCATCTGTGCTGCTTTTTCTTTCAGCTCAGGTTTGCCAAAACTGTAACTCAAGTCCCTATCCTTTACACCACCACATACGTCTTGGTATCAATACACCAATTAAACATTTCACTGGTGTCACAGGTAGGAACTGCTGAACTCTCACACTGGCAGAAGCACAACTCAGTTGTGTATACAGCAAGAGCCTGCTAATTATTAAGCCATCCTCCTACTCTAATTTAAGGTTTCTCTTAACCTTAATAGAGGGAATCAAGAAGGAAGCTTGCCTGGAAGTTGTAACACGACAATAGGACTAGAAAGGCCATCGCTAAGTTTTTGTTTGGAGTTTTGTTTGGTGACGCTTTTGTCACTATGGACAAGTAAGTCAAGCACCTACAACGATGTTTTACTTTGTACACAGAATGCACTTGCAAAGAGAATTTCTTCACTCCCCATACTTTGTTTCACATTGTGGCCCAGCATCTTGGGGCACATGGGCTGCATCCTGCTCTAAGCCACCTGGGAGATCTCCAGAACCATGCCGACTGTGCTCCAGCAGTAACAGAGCAATAAGCCATCAAGTCTAGACAAGTAGTAAGTCCACAGTAAAAAACAAAACACAAAGTATATACAATGCAGACATCAGGTTCTTGACACAAAGTATTTTGCTTTCCTGATATGTTTGTAGAGGTCTGCTCAATGATTAATGCGGGCATTATTTCAACTTTTTCAGCTCCCGAGAAGGACTGTATCTTTTGGGCGTGGTGATGTTTGAGCCCACACCTATTTGGTGGTGCTGTTTGTACCACCTCCAGCCGTTCTTTCTCTAACCACCCTTATTCCTTGATTATTACAATGCATACTTTCATTGCCATGAGATGAGAAAGACACTTCTCTTCCACAAGGATAAAACACCGTATTTTTCAGCTGGATTGACTTCGTTAATCTAGATCACTGTTTTGGCTTTACAAATTAAGACAGTATCACAAAAAAAGGGAGAAGCTGCTTATTTTGACACTGAAAACATCTTAACCAAACAACAGCCTGAAGCACACACATAGAAGAGCCACAAAACCCTCCAGAACAAATAGGAAATTTACATTTATAATATTCACTATATTTAATCTATTCACAGATTACTGTGAGACTACTTTAATTAATAGAAGAAAAACCAAGGGCAGAATATACAACCTGCAAATTCAGAATGAGAAGCAACAGTTCAACCAGCAATAATTTCAAAAAGCTTTGCAAAACCTCATAGAGATTTCTCTTTGGAATCTTGCTCATGAAATTTATTATTCTCTATTATATGTAACCTGCTGACAACTCTTGTTTAACTTAGTGATATATTCCTATTTTCCCTCCCTTCCCTGCATTCCTCCCCAGTTGAGCAGAATGAATAGCACGTAAAATCAGTAAGGGAAAACTTAGAAAGCAAACATCTTTATGCAGATAAGGAGGATTATCTGAAGCACCCAGATTTATTTACATACATCATTAGAGAAAGGCTGCTGCAAACTGACAAGTCAAAGGCAGGCTAACTCCCAGATAGGAGCAATGAGATTGACAAATCATTCACTGAAGTAGAGAAGGATTATGCAGAAGGAAAAGACTTACATATGGAAAATAAAGTGATTTCTTCTTCCCTTTTATGCCATTCCTTTTAAGAATGGCAGCTAAAACCAAAACTAATACATACATTACACACAGCTGAAGGGCAATTCAGTACAATGCAACCATCACACAGACATGGTGTATTTCATTGCTTTGGTAGAGATGTATTTGTGAGCTGCAGTGCTGCTGAGCAAGCCTGCAGTTTTCCTCACTATTCCCTGCATAAGAAGTGTATTTTTTTCCCTGCCTTACAGCAGTCAGTTTCACCACACAACCTTTGTCACTGAGGACTTTTCCCAAAGCTAATTTACAAGCTGCTTTTTCACACAGCCAATTCCAAGAAGCATTTCCAGCACAACATGTGGCCTGACAACTCTAAGTAACGTCAGAGTGGCATAAAAGTTCTAACCTTTCAGCTGACGTAAAGCAACTTGACTGCAGCAGTGCTCCTAGTCTACCATGATACAAAATGAAGTAAGCTTACTTAAGTTCCAGTAGTTTTTATCTGCACTGCAGCAGGATGGAGATGTCCCTGTAGCTGGCTGCTGCACCTCAGCTGAGGTAGCAGCAACTTTCACCAGAAAGTTGTTTTATCAGACTTAGCTCAGCTGCTCTCCTTGGTCTGTGCTCTAAAAGCTCTTTCCAGCCCCATCTCTCTATACAGCAACAAAGTTTAAACATCTGTAGAGTGAGTTCTGCAACTAATTAAGCAAAAACTACCAAACAGGAAGTAAGGAACAATTTATAGTAAGCGACAAGAGGATGCTGGAGAAGGAAGAAGACTGGGGAGGAAGGTATGTGCCAAAAAGGAGGTAGACAACTGGGTTCAAAAATTTTCAATTATGTCAGGAAAGCATGTATGTCTATTAAGTGACACGGTCAAAATTTGTAGGTTCATCAAATATTACTCCAGGAAATCAAGATAAAGATCTGTGACTTGTAGAATTTACTCAATATGGAAAAGTTACACTAAAGCAATAATTTTAGGTTCAAACAGACTGTGATCTATGCAACACTCAGCTATCGGCTTGTAGGGGCAGATTAAAAACTAATTTCACGCAGTATTCCGATGCCTACGCTAATATCATTGACAAAAAGACATTTTGGCAGCACCTGGCACTAAATAAATTGAAACTGCTGATACATATTGAATATGCAACGTCAATTCCTCTGAAGCTATGGCCCAGCTGAGACTGGTCAGCATGGGAGGAAAACCTGACTGCTGCAAAAAAAGTTCTAATGATTTAATACGTGGCTTCACTTATTTCAAGTTAGCCCCGGCAGAATTCTTACTCAGAAGCACTGGGGACCACTTTCCTGCTGTTATCATTATATCCTGAGAAGTCATGGCCCTGAGGATGTCCCCACCCACCTGGTTTGGTTGAGGTTTCTCTCTGTAGCAGCACCATGGCGTCCCCCTCTGCCATGAGACCCTTGTAAGGGACTGACCCTCTGGTCTGAGGGCTGCCTAGATGCCTTCATCGGGAAACCAACCCCATGTTGGAACTGCTTGTGCCAGCACTACTGCTCTTTGGATACCTTTGACTAAGCTCCAGTTGCATCTTTTAGAAGATGAGGGATGATATTCCATAGTTTTTAAAAATCAGCAGCTTTCATTTGATGCACATTTGATCCTGTTACTGGCTATGCCTGTCACTCAAAAAAAAGCAGTCATGCCTCTTCCTGCATTTTCTCTTCTCCTCTCTGCTCCTGCTGACAAGAAAATCTGTACAGTTTTTTGGTGAAGTGACTTGGAAAGTGGCCAAGCTACCCACCACCACTCTGGTACCTGCCTGGAAAAAACTGATTCCTAGCCAGTCTGATTCCCTTTCCCAAGTACCACCCCAGTTACTTACACACACATAAGGGATGAAGCAACACTGTCATTTCCAGAGGCAGTGCCAACTTAATGTTTTTCTTCAATGACAGACCAATGGTTGCAGTCTATACCCATTAAATTCTTCTTTGGTTTGAAACACATACACTACATTTTCTCCCCTGAGTTGTTGAGTGACTTGGCTTAATCTGACATCACAGGCGCATCTCAGTGAGGCGCCTAATTGATCTCCCTGAAGTGCTCCATTTTATGCTCAAGAGCCAACAAAATTCTTTGCAATACCTCACAGTATCAAACACACTAAACAAGATCTCAATTTTAATTGTGTTCAAACTGCAAGAAAAAAAGAAGTGTGCCAAAGTAACAGTCTTAAGATATCGAGAAGGCAATTAAAGCAATAGGCACACTACAAAATAAGTTACTTCTACTATACCAAGGAAGCCTTTCAAGGAAAAGTTCAGCAGTTCGATACAAAGTATAACCAGCACATTTTGCAAACCTCAGTAAAGAAAGCAAAATTTGTGCCCTTGGTGACAGCTGTCTGTTTGACAGTAGCAGGGACCTTTTCATTTTCCAGTATACTGGGTACTTCTTTTCATGAAGTATATTTATTAGAACAGCAAGCACTATCTCCTGTGTCTGTCCTACCTGAGGAAAAGTACATGGAAAGCACTATTGTGTAACAATATTAGATCCTTGCTGTGCATTTTTGTAGGGGTTTCTTCAGATTGCTACAGGCCATTAACCTTTCACTTCAGGTAAGTAATGAACAACGACTTTTCCACAAAGGAAATCAGCTGTGTTACCAGTGGCAACTCCACTTTTTAATACATGCACCAAACCCCTGTGCATGCACTTGTTATTTATTCTTTTTTAAAAATCAATTCTGGTATGAAATAAGAAAGGTTCCCCTTGGCTTCACCTTGAGCTGATAATGAACAAACCCTCAGAGAAGTCTGCACCCAAGGAAGTCTTTCTTAATAGCACTGATTAAAAACAAAATGAAGTTTCTTCTTAGGAAGCAAGTTGTACTGCTTCCTGCTTTCCTGCACTAGGGTATCTTGTAATTGGACTAGTGCTAATTGGACACTTCAGCCAAACAACTTAATTTCTTAAAAAAAAAAAAAAATTCAATTTCCCCTGGTTTCTGAGAGAGCTACTGCCATTGACCAACACCAATATGCAGAGCTGTGAAATCAACACAAGACCTTAATTATACAGGGGGAAAAGCACACAAAAATCCTGGTGGAGCCTTTCTTTGTTTCACTTATACACCAAATCAACATACATCTTTCAAGCAGAGACACAAAACTGACTCTAAAGAACCTGCTCTGATTTAACATGTCTTGTACAATGGTAGGATGGGCAGAATAGGTACAACTATCACAGGTTGAAAACTGTCTCTGCAACACTGACGTGATTTTGTATCTATGTCAAATCATCAACTATAAAACAGGTTACATTTTTTTGCCTGACACCAGGGCATATAATTTATAAAGGAGTGGTAAAAGCTGACATATTCAGGACAGCAGCCTAGAAGAAACAGGAACATAATTAAAAAGTAGGTTATTTCTGAGGCAGACACTAATCAGCAAAGACTCGCACCTCTGTTTCTTCTTTCTACGTAATGTTAGTCAAACCCACATAAATAACACCAGGGAGCGGAAAATCTTGAAAAATTGAGGGAATGCAGCAACAACTATTTTTCCTTTCCCGCCCTACTTCATTCTATCCATTAATTCATCCTTTAACCTTGTGCCCTAAAGTCTTCCCTTCCTTTCATCATTCCTATTAACAGGGCTTCCTCTGCTCCAAAAGCAGCAGCTGTGAACTACTTCCTTTTAACGTCTCATTTCCAAAATGAACTTCCTCCATGAAGCAGGCACACACCAGTCTCTCTCAGCAGAATATGTAAGAACCTGGGAGAGGTGCTGGAGAACAAAGGAGAGCCAGGGGAGACTCTGCCTTGCATCTTCTGATGCTGCCTCTCCCTTTGTACTTCCTGTATGGCAAAATCACTAAAAAGGATGCACTGAAAAACTGCATCCTACTACTTCCTTCCCTTAATTTCATATATTGGCATTCATAATTAGATTTTGTTTATGAATTTTAGGACAGATTTTATTTCATTTTGATAGGATGACAGCCTTTTATTTTCTACAAAATACTTGTAATATTTTTACAGCAGCAATATATAGCTGCAGAATGCCTCAAAGTATTTTACTAAACCTCATTCATTCCTCCTTAATATTCTGCAGGGAGAAACTCAAATTCAGCAAACTGCTGATGGGCTGCATTTCTGAATTCTGTATTGTCTCAAATACTAGCTCAGTAAACTTAAAAAAATCATAATTGGAAGCCTCAAGAGATCAGAGAGACTGCTATTCTAATCTGTTACGGAAATCAGATTCAGGAGAGATTTCTGATTCTAGCAGTATGCAAGTCACAAGACCAGAAAATGCCTTTTTTCTTTTTCCCCCCCTATAGAAAATAAAATACAGAATTGCTAACATGTGAAAGCAATGTTAAAAATGCAAAACCAAAGCCACAAAAGATGACTTGACATTGGTACGCTGAATTACACAGGGGTTACAGGACTTTTTGTATTTTTAGACCTTCTGTCATATAAATACAGTTTAATTCCAATCCATCTTGCCTGTATAAATGTGAAAGAAACAGTTTCCACAGTGAACCTCTGGGTTCCACATTAATCATTGCTCTGAAAGACCATTTAATTACAGCAAGAATTAAATATACCAGACTATTTCCCCAAGATTGTACTGCATTCGACACAGAATTTTCTGCCATGTTCTGCCTTTGTATGAGACCCCTTGTTCCATTCAGGGAAGCTCTGTATGCAAAACAAGATACAAATACAGATTTGTGCTATTCATACTGTAGACGCTGGCTACTTTCCGTCCTCAACTCCATCAAAATCGTTTGCAGGAGAAAATGACAGAAATGTGATAATGTCCAAATATTTCCATAAGAAGGATTTTTAAGATTTCCTGCGTTTTCCTTCTTCCATATGTTCAGTTTATTATCTCACCGGGCTACCCTCAGCTATGACAGAAGCTTGAACACATCACAGTTTCCCCCAAAAGTTTAATCAGCGAGTGATCCCAGACCTGTGGGCACTGTTGAAAAGTTTAAACAGCAACGGACCAAGGGAGATCCAGGCACAAAGGGTAAGCTTCAGCAATATACTTGCAGTGGAATTAAGGAAAATAATCCACTGCAACAGGTATATTAATTATTTCTGTTGTTCATCTATGTATTTGGAAAACAAAATATCTTGCCCAGGCTTTTTTTATTGCTTAATTAAAAAGAAAGCCAGAAGTCACCTAAAAAATATAGAAAGTGAATATTAATCTGGGCAACTAGAAACTTATACTTTATTAAATAATTTTGGAGTAACTGAATTTCTTTACCATTATGAGGAATGTGTAGCACCAAACTTACAGGTGGTACCTCTTTTCTTTTAATTCTAATTTTCAAGCTAATATTTTTGCTAGCATCAATGTAACATCAACTAATACAAAATAATCTCATACTAAAGATAAAGAAGAGCAAGTCAAATTCTTATAAATCAATTGTTCTTTGAGTGAACTTTGTTTTAGCAGCAAACATACAGCATCCAAGAAAGAAGAAAAACATTTTTATACACTGGCATGTCTTTAAGAAAAGAAATTGCTGTGCTTGAGAATTTTTTTAAAAGTACAGATAATTACTGAATACTGTCCCAGTTAGTACGATCCCATTAAATGCCACTGCACTAGTTTCTCACTTTACCTAAACAGACATGTCCAATTAATTCGCTGTCATGCAGAAAACCGAATAACTGCATCAGGTTAAGTTTTACATTATGCACATTGTCCAGTAACTATCAGATTGAATCTTTCTCTCATGCTACTTCTCTGCCTAATACCTCGGTCCTCAGAGATGCCTTTGCAGACTGAAACATGAAGTAGTTATACAGCACTGATTGGCAGCGTGCTGTTAAACAAGAAGTTTAATTTGTTCAGGGTGTTTTGGTTGGATTGCTCAGCTGTAATGATCCTCTTGATGTAACAACATGGTTCTTAAAAATCACAATTCACTGCCACAGAAGTTCTGCAATGCCAACATGATGATTACTGTGAAGAATTCTCCATCAATTTACAATCAGAAATGATCACAGGTTTCACTGCAGGCAACTTATAATGCCACATCAGATCTCTGAACTTGTTCCCAGTCAAATCTGAAGCATATTTTGCTTCACATTATAGCACCATTATCAGGTGTTTTCTAAGATATCAAGGGCTACTACAACTCTATTGATGAAGGTCAAGCTGACTTAAAACAGCATGTATGTATTAATTTGGCTATGATGCATTCTAATTTTGTTCATAATAATAAAAAGAATAGGGTAAACCAGAAGGCTTCACTGAAAACTGCTGTTCACTTCTGGGCATACTCTATGTAGCAGAACACCACTGTTACTACCTGTAGAGCAAAACTGAGATCTAAACACAGTAGATGTAGACCTAGCAATCTCTGAAGTGAAACACAAAAGTTCTTGCAGTACTGCAAAACCAAATGCACACACAAACAATAACCAACTGCAAAAGATTCAAATATTTTTGTGGAGAAACTGACCCTACTTCTGTAAGGGTCACTGGGCATATACGAGCTGGTAGCAGCAGGTAATGCAACATCAATACTTGTGGTGTAGTAACTACAGGTGGCTTGCACACCTATTAAAAACTTCATCAGCTATAACTCAGTGCTGGCAATGGTCGCGATGGATGCCAGATAACAGCGAGGAACAAGAGGCTGGTGAAGGAATACACAGTTCTCCCCATTCTCCAACGCATTTGCCACCCAAAAAGTGATGCAACTGCCTGGGCATCAATAGGAATATCTGCCTGTGTGGATGCTACCTGTGTGACAGTCATTGCACAGGAGACAATAAATACAAAAAATTTCTCTTTTACATGCTTCATCACAAGGTCAGCAATCATTTGTCAGTACTCACATAAAGAACTATATATAACCTGTGCCATCTTCCTTATTCTACATTAAAGCTTTCTGAAGAGGTAGCTAACCTTGTCTACTGGAACAAACAGCTATATATGAGGAACAGTATTTTTCTTAATCCCAGACATGCAAAAATAGACTACAAATGATCATTCAGGGAACTGCCTAATGTGGAGGAGGTACCCTCCAAACCCATTTTTAGAAAACAAAAGCATTGCTGTGATTACTTTCCTCTCATGGTAAGAATGACATACACTTTTCTTCACTTTGCCTCTATGTACTTATTTTGGAAGATGACTTTTCATTCTCTGTTTAGCCTACAACTGCTTCCTAAGTGACAAACGACGTGCTACAGGGAAAGGAGCTTTATGTTTAAGACCAAAATTCTCAGCCAGCTTTGCCCTTCCCTACTGGGCTGTATTTACAGCCACACCTTACATTACTGAGTCTTGAGCAAGCACAAAGTGCTGATTCAGAGCTCCTCACCTGCAGTGAGACAGCCTGCTACACCCACGTTAAACAGGGAGAGGTGGCCATGTTAGATAGAGCAAGGTAGCAGCAAACCTCTGTTACAATTCTTGTTATGGGTTTGGCAATTAACTTCTGCTCTACTTTAAAAGACAAGACATTAAAAAGCCGAAAGCTCTTACCTCACCCACAAGAAAAGACATTCAAATCATATGTAGTGTTATTACTCACTTGAATCAACCATAATGCTCCAACATGTTCTTCCCTAACTGAAACGTCATTTCTACTACACACTTTATAGCTGAGTGCTAACAATTGCACAGCTTTAAGGAAAATGAGAGCAAGGTTAAAAAAGAAGGGAAGAAATTCTGACACCCCTTCCTGAGCTGAACACTGGTAAAATGCTGCAACTTCCAGGGACATCGGACTTCCATTTCAACACCAAATTATAAAGGTATGACTGATGATTGATGCTTCCTCATCAGCTTAGAAGATTTCGAGGTGAGGATGCAACCAGGGGTTTCTGTGATGGAGCAAGTAAAAGTGATGTAAATGGTGTAAGTCCCTCTGGCAAAAAAGACAGGCAACAGCCACATGTTGTACCCTCTGGAGGTAGGCATGGGAGTACAAGCGATATTAAAATAGATTTTCTTAGTTGAGAGAACTATCTGAAATAACGGGAAAGTTTAGTCCTTTAAGAGACAACTTGTTGAAGAGACTGAAATGTATGCTACAGGTTCTCTAATGAATAGAGGAATGAGGGTGGGCTATGCTTTTTTTAATGAATATCTCTTTAAACATCAAAGACTGATAAACAATCTTTCTCTTTTAATAACTTGCCCTACATGCATTTGCAGCCTGAGGAAGGAGCTTACATGGAAGGGGATCTTGGAGCTTCCAGGCAATCAGCATCTGTAGAAGTTTGCTAAAGATGGCATCACCCACAGACAGCTCTGTGAAGTGCTTTGATGCCTGTGATCTCTGGACAAGGAGCCAACACGTCCTGTGCGTGCTTGGGATATTCCCAGCAGCAGCCAGGTGACCTTGCCTTTTACAAGCAGCAGAGGAAAGACTGATGCTGGGCCCCAAGGAGGAAGGGAAGAAGCCACTGTAGGCCACAAGTCACAACACCAAAAGAGGAATGCTTTTTGAGCACTGACAGAGAAGCAAAATTAAAAAAAAAAAAAAAAAAAAAAAAAGAGGAACCCGCTACCACAAGGGCGGGGAGC